>JZKD02S1123045.1:159457-176324 GCA_000966675.3 Picea glauca | reverse complement strand
ATAATTCAAGTGAAATTATCATTTAAATCAAATCATATCAAAATAAATGCAATTGAAACAGAGTAAAGAATGCTCTATTTTTAGTTACCATAAAACATGGTCAAACTTTGACAGGGATGTTTCGAATTAACGAGATTAAACAGTGAATCAAATAGAATGAGATACGATATAATCGTAATCACAACAACCATATTTGAACATGATAGTAACCATATCAAATAAGATTTTCCACAACATAACTATAATCGATATCATTGAACACAAAATATATGTTACAGCTGTAGCAATATACATAGATTTCATGTCGTTTCAATCAACACGCTGTAGAGATTAAGCACAAGATTCATTCTGTTTTGATCAAATACGGGAAGGCTAAACCGATATACATCAAAACGAAACATGCGTAATAGTATCGACCAAAAATCATCATCGATTTCAATTGCTGGGTGTAACATAGTCAAAATCGAACAACATTGATAACCATAACCTCGACAACAATCAAATAACATCGGGTCTAAGCTAATTATAGAACAATTTCATCATCCTGGGTATGTTCATTTTGTTTTACCAATCCATTCGTAACAGAAAATACATTGTCATTACAATTCACAAAAGAACAGGGTCGACTGGCCTCAACGAATTGACTGGCTGGAAGTTGGATGATTGTTACGATTTGTATCAATTTTCGATATAAAACAAAACCTTTTTTTAAAACAAAATCCAAACCTTATCCAGGCTGGTCAAAGTGATATGTAAATCAAATTGTAACAGATAACCATGTGTCTCATAACCAATTCAGATCACAACATAAATCATGTCTCAAGGTTTGAAATGAAAAACAACTTGTCTATAATAAATACAACAGAACATTCAATCGCAACTAATTTAACACAATCAAATCCATTGTTATGATTCATAGAATCAAAACCAAATACAATAACAAAATTTGATTTACCAAAACAAGTTATATACAACGATGCATGTTTATGTAACAGAGAAGGTCGATGATGTACACAGAGTTTATGAATGCGCCATATAAATGGGTGAAGGTTATACCAGCGAGGTTGCTAAGGCTATGCCAATTCCGAATTGACAATTGCCGTGGCTGACTCGACATTCTTGAACAGAATTGAACCCATTGTTCGCTGCTTCTTGTCAGTGGGTTGCACCTTCGCATTACGACCAGTGAGCTTTGCCACTTGATCTTCCAAAGCATGGATTCTGGATTGCAAAATCGACACATCTAGGTAGTATCTCTCCAACCATAAACCACACTGATCGCATGGGGGAACAACTGGTTGAGCAGATGGGGGTTTTGATGAGTCACTGAGGGTTCCACAAGGTAGTTCAATGCCAGGAAAGTTAGGATCATCTCGCAAACAAGGTCGTAAATTCTTGACAAAGTCATATGCAGGTTTGTCACACAGACCCTCTGAGTAAGGATACTCGTTTGTGAGAAAATGTTCAATGTCCGAATCGGAATCTTCGCTAACCATGATAGGCTCAGAGTTGGCAGGGGTTTTAGGTTTATTTCTCTCCATGCGAGAGATTAACAGAGCATTTTTCTTGCCTATATAATTAGCATTAATTTTAGCTTTAGGTTTTCTGGTTGCGGGTTTAGCAATTTCGACCTGTTTGGTCACATCCATAGGCAAGTTCGTAGGTGGGTCAGGTAGAGGTTTGGGTAGAAAAACACTATAAGGAACAGGGGGAATAAGCTGGGTTTCAGTCACCATAGGTTTATCAACCTGTGGAGGGTTTGATTCTTCAAAGCCATTACAGCTGAGAAAATCACCCCAATAGTCACGACGTAGCCCCAACTCATAAACCATAATCATTTTAATCAACCCCAAATGGAAGAGGCTGGTATCGACTTGGCTATGTTTATACCTTTTTGCCATCTTGAACAAACTGCTATGTAGGTAGTGGGGCATACTAAGTTCGAAACCCATAAAAACCATCAATAGACAAAGGTGAATCAAGAAAATGAACCCGTACCTGCCCTCGCAAGTAATGAATTGCTTGATTATCATTAGGAGATCATGCCAGCGTGGTTTTAACATTTTTGCAGGCAAACCTTTGTCGCAGGAGTTCACCATTCGAGATTGGAATAACAATGTCCACGGGACATCATCCACCTTGCAACTCTTCGACCACTTCTGTCCAGTAACAGGCAGACTGGTGGCCGAGCCAAGAAACTATTCATTAATCTCAAGTTTCACATCTCCAACTTTGGCTCGGCAGCCATCGAATGATAACACAAATTGCCGAGCCACGCTAGGGTTATAACCATCGAATTTCCTTATGAACAAAAGCCACCCAAATGTTTCCAGGTCTCTATAAGCACCATCAAACATTAGCAATGCTTGGCACCCATTGGGCTCGACCCTTATGGCTGGAGCCATGGCTTCTGTGCATAGTAGGGTTTGAATCGAACAAAACGATACACAGGGTCAAAAATGGTTATGGCTAACAGTTGTAGCGCTCAAAGAGGCAAGGATTAATTGTATGCGTGCGAAGGTGGTGGGATTACCACCACCATGCAGGATAATAATGGCACAATACAGTGCTGTTCCATCCACATAAAATCGTTTAAACCATATGAATCGGCCAACCGGATAGTTTGGGCGGTGGTCAATGTATCAACTCGCCATAGTATTGTTTGAAACCACAAACATAGAATCAAACCTACAATTGATACGCACCATATCATATGTTATATCAATGGATAACTTAAAACCATTCAATCAAAACCCAAAGTTAACCAACGCACCATCGCATTAATCATTAAATAAAAAACAAACGTTTAAACCAATGTTAATCCAATCGTGCCATTGCATAAATTCAGACTATCAAACCAAAATTTTACCCGATCGGGGTTTCATAACTTCAAACCTTTGCCTTTCAAACTGAAATCGAAACTCATAGATTGATCATGCGCCCATAGCATAGTAATCAAAGTCTTATAAATCATTATGACAAAATATCTCATAAAATTAATAAGTCAAGAGCCCAAAACAATAAGTATCATATCATATATAAAACCAAGATCAATTGTGACCCTTATAGAATCAAATGTAACCAATAAATTTTCATTCTCAATGGCTTATTAATCAAGTAAATCCAAATGCACAATCAAAGTAAGAGTAGGCCAAGGGACATAGTTTGAAAGAACCCTTTGCAGTCATACGATAAACTAATGGTAAAGTGCCCTTGAGAAAATTAATAAAAGACAACGACAGTCCAAACAACGATGTAGGGCTTTTCACACTTTCAGTTGTGAAAACTGAATCGAAACCAAATTGCAATTGTCGCAAAAAAAAAAATGAAACAAATGTTTAGTTGCAAAATGCGACGATGACTTGTCGTTTAGAAGACAATTAGGTGTAGGCAACTTTTTAAGGGCAATTAAAAAAAAATGAATTGGCTGCCAACACCTAGGTGGCGCGTTTACGTCAGGAAGTCTTCAAATAGAAACTATCTACAGACAGTCGCGACCTAGCAGGTATGAAACTTGTGAATGATCACTCTAGTTCGAACTAACCAAGCACGCGTGTCTGTAGAAGTTTTTGAAAAAAATCCCATATCTGGCCTAGATCTATCATATATTCTCTCTAAGGGAGTGACATGGAATAATAAGGACTATTTGAATCTTCCTAGATCTGTATGATTCAACTCTTCCTAGCTAATTCGTTGTTATTGAATGTGTGAGGAGAATCTATAGCCAAGGAACTATGGAAAATTTTGGGGAATTTGTATCAGTCAAAGTCCTTGGTAAACAAGGTATTTCTTCAAAAGAAGATGTATCATATTAGGATGGAAGATGAATATTATGTGACAAAGCATCTAAATGCTTTCAATACTCTGGTAAGTCAACTTGTATTTGTTAATATTACTCTTTCAAAAGAATATAAGTGTATTACTTTGTTATGTTATTTTCTAGACTCATGGGATAATTTGGTTGTAACAATTGGTATTACCACTCAACTTGCATTTTCATCCCTTTTATCAAAAGAGATGAGATGGAAACACATGGATAGTCATAGCACAAATTATTTATTTGTAAGAGTTCATCCCAAAGAAAGGGATACAAATAAGTCTTTGGGGGGGATATATAAATCTTAAGGTAAGTATAAACCCCTAGGAAAATATCTGAGGAAATGTGGTAAAGGTGGGAATTATAATAAATATTGCATGTCTAAGAAAGTTGATAAAGAAAAGTTTTGATGATGTCTCTTCCACAAAGGATAAAACCTACACATAAGAAGGAGGTGATGTTTACTTGGAATCAATAGGTGCACATGCAAATCATGATGTTTGGTTGATCAACTCAGGTGAATAATTTCATATGACTCCTCACAGGGAGTGGTTTAGTGAATATGAAAAGTATGATGGTTGTGATGTCTTCCTCGAAGATGACTCGACAACCAAAATCATGGGACATGGAAGGGTAATTGTTGTTGAAAGATGGAAGGATTAGAAATCTCCCTAGATTTTTGCACATTCCATATCTATCCAGGAACCTAATATCTTTAAGTTAGTTTGATGATGCATTTGTGGATACTTTATTGGGAAAGGGAACTTGCAAGATGGTAAGAGGATCAATGGTGTTGAGGGGAGTTTGATGTGGAACTATGTACAAGTTGTTAGGAATCACATATACTGGTGGGTGTAACATTTCTATCGTCCTTGAGTAGAGAAATAAAGAAGACATGATCCATATTGTCCCTGGAAAGAATACCATGCTATGTCATCAAAGATTGGGACATATTGGAGAAAATGGCCTTCAAACATTACACAGTAAAGGTATGGTTGAAGGTATGTCTAATTGCACCCTGGATTTGGATTTTTGTAAACATTGCATATATGGTAAACATAATCGAGTAAGATTCTCATATGCTGCTACAAGAGCAAAGGGGATCTTAGAGTTGATACACAGTGATGTGTTTTGATCTAGATTATTTTCGACATGAAATGAGAGTGGAGATATAATAAAGAAATGAATAGAGATATTGTGGATATCCAATAATATAACAGAAATGTATCATATATGCAACCATAAACACAAAGATACAGTAATACACGATTTCTATTAATGAAAGAAATGTACAGACTATAAAAATACAGAGTGAAAGACTCGTAGAATGGTGGAAACTTATCTCTGAGAAGAGATGTGATAGATACTTGCATTCACAAGAATATTATTTTACAATGAGGCTCCAAAGGAATTTTTATCATAAAGAAAATCCAAAACCCTAACCCCATAAGATGAAAAGCCAACAGTTTTGTGGACCCCGTTTTGGGTAGTTTGGTGTATCAACTTTCCAGGGGCGTAAATTTGGCATATGATCTCTATTTGGGGCGCACGATAGCTAGTTGGAAATGTATCATCGAGGAGATTCATTTAGGGGGATCAATCAAAGCCTTAAACTATAATTGAGAATATTGATCCAAAAAAACCTTCATTTGGGCCCCCAAAATGGCCCTGGAAGTTAAAAATTGCTAAAAATAGTAAATTACCAAATTTGGCAGAAAATTGTTTTGAGCCAGTTGGAAAAGGTGGGTGGCCACTGATATACACATGGATCAATCCTCCCTCCTTAGGAATAAATGTTCTCCATTGTGTTGAGTTCCTAGGGGAGAGGGAAAATCATTTGTTGAATCTGCATCTTGATGAGTTTCTTTCCTTGTTGGAGAAGTTGTGTTGCTTAGCTTGTTGAAGGTTGTCACAAACATGTGGTTGGAAGGGTTGGACCTTTTTAGCCAGTCTGGATACATGATATTCCTTTGTACAGAATTAATCTTTACGCTTTGATGCAATCTTGTCGACCTGCTTCTATTTGATAGAAGGTGCTTGGGCTGAGGCTGTAGTGGTTGCAATATCCTTATGTTCACCTTTTGAATAGATTGTGAAGAAGCTGAATTTTGTAGTATGAGATACTACCTTGCGACACTGTTTAGGTGGAATAGTAGTCAGAACTACCTATGGTATTCTGTAGAGATGACCACCTAGAGAAACAATGACATTGCGGGGTTGAGACTCATAAACACCATGGCACTTCCACATATATGGTTGGCCCAAGAGAACATCATAGACATCTAGTGGGGAAACATCACATAATACCTAATCCTTGAAGGGATGGATTCCATATGGCAATTGACATTGTTGGCTGACACAAAGATATCTTCCTTGGAGAAGCCACCCAATGTTGTATGGTTACAGGTGTGGTGTTGTCGACAATCCCAACTGTTTGATGACCTCTACTAAGATGAGGTTCTTCTGGCTTCCGCTATCAACAATAAAATACAACGGGGTCCTCTTCACCCACATCTGTGAATGAAAAAGGAGCCCCCCTCTTTAGGATCTGTTGGTTCTTCTGGTTGAATTGTTGCAGTCGTGAAAATAGTAGTGGGGTCTGTGTCGATGATCTATCATTTACCAGTATTTTCATAATCATATTCTGAATCGGGGTTCGTCTCCTTGTCTTTGATCGCGGCCACCAATGACTGTTTTGAGCGACATTCCTCGATGTTGTGCCATGGGATTTTGTGGAAATCACACCATTTTCTGGTGTCCTTCTTTATCTTTCCATGACCCTTCTTTTCCTGTGGCTTGGACTAGTTTTCAAGAGACTATTTGTTAGGGTTGTCTTTATCATACTTTGGTTGTTTCATATTTGTAGGCCCAAACTCCCATTTTTTCTGGTGCTTAAATTTCTGCTCGATTTTAACAACATATCAATAAGCAGCACCGTTTGATGAGATTTCCAGAAAATCCATTTCAGTTTGGATGTATCTGTGTAGAGCCCCACGGTATTTCAGAACCAAATTTCGTTCAGATTCTTTGATACCTAGCTTGGTGCGCAAGGTATGGAAGGAATTGGTGAACTTCGGAACTGCTTGGCCCCTCTCTTTCCACAGTGTGGTCCATCTCATGTACTGGTCCTCATAGTTGCCAACAGGGTAATACTGTTCCTTTACCGCATCCACAAAAAAATATCAAGTGGGCTCGACCCCATATATTCCAGACTCCTCTGTGGAACTTTGCTCCCAGTAATTTTCCCACCAATGTTTGACATGGAGGAGAGCTTTAAGGAGTGTGAAGGTGATATTTTCCCTGTTGGAAAAATTATGAACAAAGAAATAACCTTCTAATAGATTTAACCATTTGTCTAGGGCATCCGCATCTATCCGACCTTCAAATACGAGAATATCAAAACTAACTTGTACCATGAAAGGAGAGGTCATTCCAAAGTGGATGTTTGATCAAGATGTGCATGTTTCTATCGGTAGGTGTTGAAGGATGTGGGAACAATTCTCCATCATTTCGTCTCTCTGTCGTGTGAGAGCTTGCTCAAGCAACAAATTGATAGGATTGTTTGCTCCATTATTTTTCTTTTCTTGCACCATGGAGGGTTTATTGGGTGTGAAAGAGAAATTGTCTTCAAGAGAGACAAGATCGAGACCCAACTTTCTATACTCGGACCTCGTCGGGGACATGCACTTAAAAATGATCAAGAACAGCCTGCTCTAATACCACTGATCCAGATTATTTTCGGCACGAAATGAGAGTAGAGATATAATAAAGAAATGCACAGATATATCATAGATATCCAATAATAGAAAAAATGTATCAGATATGAAACCTGTTGGAGCCAGAAGTCACTCCTGGATTGCTTGCAGGAGCAGAGCCTGACACCCATCAGTTTAATGTCACGATTTGTTTGAAAGGGGTGATCAAATGGAAGCAAACTCAGAATGGTCGTCTCAACTCAGAAACTAGGCCAGGCATGCATGAACGAGTGAGGTCTTGATAAACTTCAAACAGTGAGTTGCAATAAAGGGTGAGTAGGGGGAAGACTTCATGAGGAGGGTGCAAGGGTATACTGTGGGTGTCAAGCTTCTAACAGACTGTGAGAGAAGGCATCAGAAAACAAGATCTTCTTACTTCCAAATGCGGGAAACCAGAGAAACAATAATGCAACAATAAATCATTTATCATAACATAACTGTGTTAATCCATGCGAAGCATTCGATCATGAACTCTCCAGCAAGAGATGAAATATAGATGGAAAAGGAAAACTGTCTGTTATAAACCAAGAAATCTCAAACGCTGATACATAACCCAGAAAGCTAGAATGTTTACTGAAGCTTTACAGTTGGGAGCTTAGCTCTACCATCGATAGATACAAAAATGGCAAAAACGCCTACATATACTCAGAACAATCAATCAGCAGCGGAACCAAGACAATACATTGAAAGATTTGCGTCTGCATGGATTCTGACAATCAACCTCTGAAGGGTCGTGCAACTTAAGTCAGACGCAATCTAGTTCTTTGACAGTTCCAACGACGAATCGACATGCCTTTAATTCATGGCCGTACTTTCCCATTATGGCAGAGACGATGTTTAACCACCACCAACCACTTCAATAACTGCTTCTTGGGGATTGAGAACGACCTGGCCAACTTAGCACCTCGGGATATGGAAGACTCCTCGCGCTACCACCTGGAATAACCGACTGGCTCAAAGGATATTCGTAGAGGCCGAAACGGAGGGTGGGGCATGGGAATGGAGTGATGGGGCCGAAACTATGAGGGCGTGGAAGGAGTGGCGAGGTGTGCGAAGGGCGACAGAGAATGGTTTATGGAGAAAGACCTCAGGAGGAAGGAGGGAAAATGAGAGATAACGAACTCGCCTTTTGGTGAGGGGCTGACATAGAAAAGAGCGGGACACATGGCAAGCGGCAAGTGGATGATGAGAAGGAGGGAGGACCATGTGGACCAAATAGGGGAGGTGGATGGATGACACGCGACAACAGGAGAAAGGTGGAAAGGAGGATGACATGATGAGGGAAGGGCCTACGCCAGTTAAACCCAGAGCGACTGAGAAGGATGAGGCTTGACCGAGCACCGTTGATCCGGGCACTGTAATCTCAGTCGTCGAAAGCCGCTTGCTGGATTCCGGACCCCCCCCCTCCGCTTAAAGGTAGAAAGGCAAGGGGGGTCCGGAATGGTCTTCATCGCCGTTGGTCCGAGCACGCTAATCTGGACCATTGGAGAGTTGCGCCCACGATTCCGGACCCCCCCCCGCTTAAAGGTAGAAAGGCAAGGGGGGTCTGGAATTTCATGTGTGCCATTGATTTGGGTGCACGGATGCACGCCGTCTAGATCCATTCACTGCTTACCACAGGCACATTTACATTCAAAACCTAGGACAAGTGGGTTTTAACCCATTCTTTTTCATTCTAACCCCCCTTACAAGAAATATCGCTAACATCGGCTCCATGGGGGATAGAGTCGTCCCTGTGATGCTCTAAGAACTCTTTTGCAGAATCAGTGGCTTTGCTGTTGGGCTATGGAGTCATTTATTAGTCCGAAAAACAAAAACAGAAACAATATTTACAAAACAAAACAAAAAAGCCGACTAAGGCTCACAGAAAACACTTTTTTAAGAAATGCCCATTAACTGGGCTGCTAAAAACTTCTTTGCCTTCCAGATCCTACAACCTATAAGTGTTGTTTGAAAATACTTCAAGGATCTTGAAAGGCCCGAACCAGAGGGCATCAAATTTACTGTGTTTTCCCTTTTCCTGTCTGGGTGCATCCCATTTGAGCACTAAGTCACCCGGTTTGAATTCTTTCTTTATGTTATTCCTGTCAAAGGCCTACTTGATCTTCTGCTGATGATTGTAAGCTCTGTCCAAGACCTTCTCTCTGATCTACTGCACTTCCACCATCTGATGAATCCTTTTGATTACATGGTTAGGTTCTCCTTCGAGGTCTTGGAGGAAATTTTCCACAGGTAAGGCAAGCTGAGTGGGGAAAACGACCTCGATTCCATAAACAAGTTGGAAAGGAGAGATACCCAGGGACTTCTTGGTTGTCACCCGATCAACCCAGAGAGAAAATTTGAGCTTTGAGTCCCAAGCCCTCTGATTGTCCTCCAACATCTTTTTGACGAGCTTGATCAGGATTTTATTGGAGGACACTGCCAGTTCGTTTCCTTGAGGGTAGTATGGAGTGGAGTGAACCAGGGCAATCCAAAACTGTTCACAAAACTTGACCAGAGGCTCAGACCTGAAGGGGGTGGCATTGTCAGTGACAATCCTACTTGGACAACCAAATCTGGCTATGATGTCTTCCAAGAGGCTGATGATTACTTTGTGAGAAGTTCTCCTGGTGGGGACAACCTCTATCCACTTGGTGAAATAATCAGTCGCAGTGAGGATCCATCTGTGTTGGCCACTTGAGGGAGGATGAATCTCTCCGATGAAATCCAATCCCCACTGCTGAAAGGGTGCCGAAACTACTACAGGCTTTAATGGCAGAGACTTGAGTTGTTGCTTACCTGAGAACTTCTGGCATTTAATGGAAGCCCTGACTTCCTTGCAGACATCAGTAAACAAAGTAGGCCAGTAATACCCGGCCCGGAGGATTTTGTGGGTTGTGGTCTTCCAAAAATGATGACCTCCGAGACTGCTATGAAAATCATACATCACTTTCTGGGCTTGCAGTGGGTCCATACATCTTAACAGTATTCCCAGGGGGTCTCTCCAATACAGGGCTCGGTCAATAAGATAATACCTGACCGATTTTAGCTTCAAATCTCTGGCCCTACTCTTTCCTAATCCGTCAGGGGGCTTTAATTCTTGTAGAAAATACAAGATATCCCTGTACCAGGGACATGATGCTAGGGGTATAACGATCTAAGAATTCCTATTGGATGACTCAGCTTGCTCGTTGATGAAGTTAATCCCCAGAGTCTTGAAATTGGATTCAGCCAGCAATCTGGACAAACCTTGCCCCTTTATCAACTTGGTGGGCTTAATATCTAGGTCAAACTCCAGGATCTTGGCGATCCATTTACCCCTTCTCCCGTCTATGACAGGTTGTATAAGAATGTCCTTCACAGAGGGTGAAGGGACATATGCAGTGACCTTTGAGTGCAAGACATAGATCCTGAAATCTTTGAGAGCTTTCACTAAATCATAGGCCTGCTTCAGCATAATCTCATACCTGAGTTCAACATCTCTCAACGCCCTGCTGTAGAAAGCAATAGGTTGATCTCGTCCTTGATCGTTTTTCTGCAACAAGACTGCTGCTACCGAGTCATCAGAAGCAAAGGAGAAAATCAAGAAATATTTAGAATAATCGGGACTGATTAGCACAGGTGCCTCAGTCAGTGCTTTCTTTATTTGCGCAAAAGATTCCATGGGTTCAACAGTCCATCTTATTTCATGGCCCTTTCTGAGCATGGCTGTGATGTGTTTCACCAGCTCAGCAAAGTTCGAGACGAATCTCCTCAGAAAGTTAATCTTCCCCAAAAATGCTTGAACTTCCTTCTTAGACCTGGGAAGTGACAGGGCTTGAATCGCTTCCACCCTGCTTGGGTCAATCCTCACTCCTTCTGCTGACACTATGTGACCTAGCAGCTTTCCCTCCTGCATAGCAAACAGTGATTTCTTGGGGTTTAAAGATAGGCCATACCTCCGACACTTCAGGAAAACTCTTTTTAAGTGGCAGCAGTGCTCTTTATCAGTCTTAGAGAAGACTGTGATGTCATCCAGATATATCACCACAAATTGGTCCTTCTCCCCGATGAAGGCTATGTCCATAGCCCGCTGAAATGTTGCTCCTGCATTCATCATTCCAAAAGGAATTTTGGCATACATGAATGTGCCCCAAGAAGTGGTGAAGGTTGTTTTTTCTCTGTCCTCAGGCATGACTGATATCTGATTGTATCCTGAGAAACCATCAATCATGGAAATCCTGGATGCGCCAGTGACTCTCTGCAATATGTGTTCCATGTTGGGAAGGGGATAATTGTCCTTCCTCGAACTTCTATTCAGGTTCCTGAAATCGACACAGAGTCTAATTTCTCCATTCTTCTTCCTTACTGGGACCAGATTGGCTACCCATTCTGAATATCTCAAGGGGACAATGATCTGGGCATCTAGCAACTTTTTTACTTCCTTCTCCATGACAGGTAGTAGCATGGGGTTTATCTGTCTCAGCTTCTACTTGAATGGATTAGCCTCTTCTTTTAGTGGGATTTTGTGCTCAATAACTGATGTGTCATACGTTTTGAGGTCTTTGTAGGTCCATGCAAACACATCAACAAACTCCTTCAACAACTTAGTATATTCGGCTCTCTTCTCCTTAGTCAAACTCCTTGACAGCTTGACCAATTTAGGCTCTTCAGGTGTGCCTATGTCACATTTAGCTATGTCATGATCGTCACCTGAAACCTTACCCTTCACTGCCACATCATTCCTGTCGAACAATCTTTCTAAGGGGATCATACCTTTCGGGATGTGATTTCTCGGTAGATGAATGATCTGGTGATCAACAATTTTATTCACAAATTCCTCAGGGTGATGGTCAAGCTCTCCTGTCGTGTCGGGCTCCTCATCTATGTGCGATGCAGAAAAGTTATCAACGGATTGAAGAAACTTTTCAATCTCCTCATCATCCTCAAACACCTTCCAATGTTTGACATTGTCTGGTACAGAGGGTCTATACTTTATTTCAACATCAGACTCAGCAGTGGGCGACGCAGGAACTTCGAGCACACTAGCTGTGAAAGCTAAGAAGTCGGCTGGAGTGTTTTCTTCCCTTGGAATGAAAGAGATGTTAAAATCCAGGAAGAAATTATTGACTAGGTCCCATACCTCGTTCCTGTAATTCTTGAGTCGAGGATTCTTGGCAGGATAGGTGTTTTTTACCTGCTGAACGATCAACTCTGCATCTCCAAACACGACCATCTCTTTAATTCCCATTTCCTTAGCAACTCTTAATCCCCAAACCAGAGCTTCATATTCTGCCACGTTGTTGGTGACTTCGAATTCTAGCCTGTATGACAGGGAGATGGTCTCTTGACAAGGGGGCATGAATACTATCCCAGCACCAACACCCATACTGGAGGAAGCTCCATCAAAGAACATCTTCCAAACAGAGATGGTTGGAGGGGGAGTCTCCTGATTAAGAATGGGCTTCTTTCTGATCTGTAAAGGAGCCTCAGGGGTGTGGGTGAGTTGTAATAAACTGGAGCCTAAATCAGTGTCCAAGGCATAGATAGGATGATTGGTAGGGTTGTCTTCATCACTGATTATGTAGGCCATTTGGGCTTCTCTGTACAATCTCCTATGTTCCCCTCCAAATACTGTAATGGTGGCATATGTGAGGTCCATATGCAAGGTTCCCCCCAGTCTCTTTATCCAGGATCTTGACAACAGCATGCCAAACTTAGGGGGGACATCAGCTACCACAATATCCATGACCATACTCTTCATGGGAAGTTGAAACAGGGAAACTACCAGGTCCTTAATGACTCCCAAACATTGTACCCTTCTGGAGTCGAAAGAATAGAGGTCATGATAGGCTCGGGTGACTTCCAGTCCTAATTCCTCCATGACAGTTTTGGGCATGAGGTTGTGGGAGGCCCCTGAGTCCATAAGGAAATTATGCAGCACCTTGTCATGTATGTTTAGGGATGTGTAGAAGGGAGGGGATGAATCATCTCTGTCTTCTACCATGGGACCTAGGACAACTGCAGACCTTTCATCTTGGAGGTTTATGGAGTCTGTGAGGGGGTATGAGGCTTCAGACTTTAACAGCTCAGAGAATCATTTTTTGAATTCCCCGTGTTTAATTAACTCAGTGAGTGGCACAGGAATTCTGATTTTTTGAATCTCATGTTTGAAATTGAAAGAAGACAAAGGCTTTGGGATTTCTCTAATTTCAGGAACATGATTATGGAAAATGGGAGAGAAAGGTTGAGCCCTCTTTCCTTTGTCTTCTACTTCATTAGTAGGTTTCTCTGTTCTATTGGATGGCTCAGGAACGTCGGGTGCTACTGCCCTTTTGTCGGACCTCAGGTTTTACCTGCCTCGACCGCCGCCAACTTTGTCTCCCTTGCTCAATTCATTCAGCTGACCATCCATGAGAGACTCTTCATAAGCAGTCTGAGTGAGATGTGGAAAAGGAGGAGTGTCTTATAAGAAGTGGATTTTAGGCTCGGGCTCGTCTTTTTCCCCTTCTTCTTCATTAGTTACAAAATTGTTCTGAAAGGGAGCCTGAATTCTTTGGTCGTCTCTGTCTCTTCCCCTCTCTCCGTGCATAGTCGAGGGAGCAATATTATTTGGCCTCCTAAAACCCCCTTTGTTTTCGGTGTTCTGAGGGCCCTTATACATTTTCTTCCTTTCCACCTTTAATCTCTCCACCTCTTCTTTAAGGAGGTTCATAACTCGGGTCAACTCATTTACTTGAGTGTGGGGCAGTGATGGGTCGGAAGTTGAGGCTTCCGACTTTTCCTTTCTTCTGTCTGTGTTAGCCTAGTTTCTCAGTCTGTCAGCTGCCAATATGTTGGATTCCACTTCTATAGCTACATCTTGCATCTGAGCTAAAGAGGTGGCTCTTCTTTCTCTTAACACGAGACAGAAATCAGGGTCAAATGCGCCAGCATAGGAAATTTGAGTAGAGGCCTCTGAGGGTTTAATATCTATAGGAATCTTGTTGTACATCTTATTAAATATTTTGGAGAAGTCTGAGAAAAAATATCCTTCCTGCTTTTTCAAAGACCCAAACTCAATCATGTAATATATGTAATCTTTTCTATCTCCCCACTGCCTCAGGAAAATAGTATCTAGAGCCTCGATTCCAGAAATAGATCCAGGGGTCAGTCCCCTAAACCATTTTCTAACTTCACCATCCAATCTATGAGCAAAGACTCTCATCCAAACATCTTCATTTTCAATGTTCAAATTGTCCGCATAACTGTAGAAGGGAGCCAGGTGCTCTTCTGCAGTTATGTCTCCTTCCCCGGTGAACTTGGGCATGTACTTCAAGTAGTCTCCAGCAGGGAGAGGATTCATAGGATGAGGTAGGATTAAAGGAGCATATCTAGCAGCGACTATGGCATCCATTCTGGTCAGAGGGGGATTAGCACCAACCATAGGGATATTAGGTGGGGCAGAGCTAGGAGGAGAAGGAGTGTAACCAGGAGATGTCAGGAAAAAGGCTCTCACGGGAGACGAGGGGGAAATAGAGAGAAGTCTAATGGGCCAAAATGCGCAGCTACTTCTCTCTGTGCAACAACAATAATAAACAAAGGGGTAGTGAAACCTTCTGAGAAATGTTGGTGTGGAGGCACAGCTTCCGGGGAAGAGGGAGTGACAAGGATCTCTCCCTCTGACACTAGACCAGGAGGAGAAAACTCAGCAGGAACACTCCCAAAATTTAGAACACGGGAAACCTCAGAGGGAAGTTGACTAGGAAGCTGAGAGGAAGAAAGTGGAGTTTTTACAGTAGGAGGTGGGGAAATACCTGTTTCGACGACAAAAACTCCTTTCACAGAGCTCTTTCCCTTTCTGCGCACTGCTTCTGAGTCATCTTCAGGTGTCACCAGAGGCAGGTGTGGATGAGACTGCGTGTGCCTACTCCTCGAAGCCACAGTTGATAGAGCAGGTTCTTCCCAGTGGAGTCATCACAATGGAGTCGCCAGGTGCACAGTAGCAATATTCAAGTTCTGATATCTAATGCACCTTCAGAATCAGTTGATCTTTGTCGTTCAATCCCGGGGAAAATGTTCAACTTCGTCCTCGGCAACAGCGCCAGAAATGTTGGAGCCAGAAGTCACTCCTGGATTGCTTGCAGGAGAAGAGCCTGACACCCATCAGTTTAATGTCACGATTTGTTTGAAAGGGGTGATCAGATGGAAGCAAACTCGGAACAGTCGTCTCAACTCAGAAACTAGGCCAGGCATGCATGAACGAGTGAGGTCTTGATAAACTTCAAACAATGAGTTGCAATAAAGGGTGAGTAGGGGGAAGACTTCATGAGGAGGGTGCAAGGGTCTGCTGTGGGCATCAAGATTCTAACAAACTGTGAGAGCATGCATCATAAAACAAGATCTTCTTACTTCCAAATGCGGGAAACCAGAGAAACAATAATGCAACAATAAATCATTTATCATAACATAACTGTGTTAATCCATGCAAAGCATTCGATCATGAACTCTCCAGCAAGAGATGAAATATAGATGGAAAAGGAAAACTGTCTGTTATGAACCAAGAAATCTCAAACGCTGATACATAACCCAGAAAGATAGAATGTTTACTGAAACTTTACAGTCGTGAGCTTAGCTCTACCATCGATAGATACAAAAATGACGAAAACGCCTACATATACTCAGAACAATCAATCAGTAGTGGAACCAAGACAATACATTGAAAGCTTTGCGTCTGCATGGCTTCTGACAGTCAACCTCTGAAGGGTCATGCAACTTAAGTCATATGCAATCTAGTTCTTTGACAGTTCCAACGGTGAATCGACGTGCCTTTAATTCATGGCCGTACTTTCCCATTATGGCGGAGACGATGTCTAAGCACCACCAACCACTTCAATAACTGCTTCTTGGGGAGTGAGAACGACCTGGCCAACTCCGCACCGCGGGATATGGAAGACTCCTCGCGCTGCCACCTGGAATAACCGACTGGCTCAAAGGATATGCGTAGAGGTTGACCCAGAGGGTGGGGCACAGGAATGGAGTGATGGGGCCGAAACTGTGAGGGCGTGGAAGGAGTGGCGAGGTGTGCGAAGGGCGACAGAGAATGGTTTATGGCGAAAGACCTCAGGAGGAAGGAGGGAAAATGAGAGATAACGAACTCGCCTTTTGGTGAGGGGCTGACATAGAAAAGAGTGGGACACATGGCAAGCGGCAAGTGGATGATGAGAAGGAGGGAGGACCATGTGGACCAAAGAGGGGAGGTGGATGGATGACACACAATAGCAGGAGAAAGGTGGAAAGGAGGATGACATGATGAGGGAAGGACCTACGCCAGTTAAACTGAAAGAGGCGGAGAAGG
>JZKD02S1123045.1:116780-127135 GCA_000966675.3 Picea glauca | reverse complement strand
GAGTCTTGTCTATGTTATTTGATTTGTGTTTTATCTCTAACCCTATAATAGATCAGTAGCATGCATGCATAGTCTTGTCTTGATTGCAGGGAATCTTTTGGAAGGAGCAGCAGCAGCAAAGGGATAAGAAGCTCAACGAAGGATCTACTTCAACCATCGGAAAAAGGTTGGTTTATTCTTCTCTTGTGTGCATGTGAAAAAAGGGGGTTTCAGATTCGGGTAGAAGGTTAAAAGTTAAGTCTTGAGGGTCATGATCTACGTATAAGCTTAGAGCCCTAGCTTATTAGTCCGTAGGGTAGAATACCCCACAACAGGCTTCGGGGATCTAAAATGCAATGGAAGGAGGAGACCCTTTGTTCTCCTGAAGTCTCGATATCCGAAATGGCTTGATCACACACCACATGTCCCTTTGGATGGATGGCCTAGATCATCTCTTAATCAACGGTCTTGGTTCTTTTCAACGTTTCAGGCTTTGGGGATCTGAAATGCAATGGAAGGAGGAGACCCTCTGTTCTCCCAAAGTCCCGATAGCCGAAATGGCTTGATCACGCACCATGTGTCCCTTTGGATGGATGGCCTAGATCATCTCTTGATCAACGGTCCTAGTTATTTTTGGTGTTTCGGGCTTCGAGGATCTGAAATGCAGTGGAAGAAGAAGACCCTCTGTTCTCCCGAAGTCCCCATAGCCGAAATGGCTTGATCACGCACCACGTGTCCCTTTGGATGGATGACCTAGATCATCTCTTGATCAACGAACCTAGTTATTTTTGACGTTTCGGGCTTTAGGGATGTGAAATGCAGTGGAAGGAGGAGACCCTCTGTTCTCCCAAAGTCCTGATAGCCGAAATGGCTTGATCGCACACCACGTGTCCCTATGGATGGATGGCCTAGATCATCTCTTGATCAATGGTCCTTGTTATTTTCAGTGTTTTGAGCTTTGAGGATCTAAAATGCAGTGGAAGGAGGAGACCCTCTGTTCTCCTGAAGTCCCAATAGCCGAAATGGCTTGATCGCGCACCACGTGTCCCTTTGGATGGATGACCTAGATCATCTCTTGATCAACGGTCCTGGTTCTTTTCAACGTTTTGGGCTTCGGGGATCTGAAATGAAGTGGAAGGAGGAGACCTTCTGTTCTCCAGAAGTCCCGATAGCCGAAATGGCTTGATCATGCACCACGTGTTCCATTGGATGGACGACCTAAATCATCTCTTAATGGCCATCGATCTGCCCCCTCTGTGGATTCTCACCGTTGAAAGACAAAGTGCTCGCTTGCTTGATTTTAATACAGAAATGGGCTCGTTCTATGGGCTGCGCTCGACGCTCATGGCTATGGCCTTTGAATAAAACACACTTGACCAGTTTTCAAACCCCACTTCTATACATTTACACCAGGGGCCTGAAACCAGAAGAAAACACCGTCTTGCAAGAATTTACACTAACATTAGACTCCATGGGGGATAGAGTCGTCCCTGCGATGCTCTAAGAACTCATTTTCAACTTCAGTGCCTTGCTGTTGGGCTATGGAGTCGTATATTAAGCTGAAAATAAATAAGTAAACAATTAAAAGGACAATATTTACAAAACGAGGAGCCGCCTACGGCTCAAACAAAACATCTTTTCAGGAAATGCCCATTTACTGGGCCATTAAAAACTTCCTCACCCTCCAAATCCTGCAACCTATAAGTGTTATTTGAGAATACTTCAGTGATCCTGAAGGGCCCAATCCAGAGGGTGTCAAATTTGTTGTGTTTTCCCCTATCCTGCCTGGGTGCATCCCACTTAAGCACCAAATCCCCGCGATCAAACTCCTTCTTTGTGACCTTCCTATCAAAAGTCTGCTTGACCTTTTGCTGATGACTATGGACCATGTCCATCACCCGTTCCCTGATTTTTTGCACCTCCACTATTTGATGAATCCTCCTGACCATATGATCTGGCTCTCCTTCAAGATCCTGGAAGAATGTTTCTACAGGTAACGCGAATTGAGTGGGAAAAACAACCTCCATCCCATAAACCAGTTGAAAAGGTGAGGTGCCTAGGGACTTTTTCGTTGTCACTCGATCGACCCATAGAGTGAATTTGAGCTTTTAATCCTAGGCCCTCTTATTATCTTCCAACAATATTTTGATGAGCTTGATTAGGTTTTTATTGGAAGATTCTGCCAGTCCATTTCCTTGAGGATAATAGGCAGTGGAGTGAATCAGTGAAATTTTGAACTGTTCACAGAACTTAATCAGAGGCTCAGACTTGAAGAAGTAACATTATTAGTGACAATTCTGCTGGGACAGCCAAATCTGGCTATGATATCCTCCAGGAAGCTGATAATAACCTTGTGAGAAGCACTCCTGGTGAGGGCCGCTTCTATCCACTTAGTGAAATAGTCTGTTGCAGTCAGGATCCACCTGTGTTGGCCACTTGAAGGAGGATGAATCTCCCCAATGAATTCCAACCCCCATTGTTGAAAAGGTGCTGAAGCTACCACAGGCTTTAGTGGTAGTGAGTTGAGTTGTTGCTTTCCTGAGAACCTTTGGCATTTGATACAAGCTCTAACTTCTCTATAGACATCAGTGAACAAGGTGGACCAGTAGTACCTAGCCCTAAGAATTTTGTGAGTTGTGGTCTTCCAAAAATGATTCCCTCCACAAAGGCCACCATGGAACTCAAACATAACTTTCTAGGCTTCCTGTGGGCTCAGACACCTCAGCAACACCCCTAGGGGGTCTCTCCAGTACAATACTTGGTCAATGAGGCAATACCTTATCATTTTGAGCTTTAAAGATCTTGCCTTACTCTTATCCTTTCCATCAGGAGGCTTCAGTTCTTGCAAAAAGTACAAAATGTCTCGGTTCCAGGTGCATTCTGCTAGTGATGAGCCGTCGTGAGAGATTTTGTTGGACAACTCAGCTGGCTGATTTTATGAGAAAGTATTTATGAAGCTAACCCCCATGGCCCTGCAATTGGATTCAACCAACAACTTGGATAAACCCTACCCTTTAACCAACTTGGTGGGCTTTATATCTAGATCAAACTCCAAAATCTTGGCGATCCATTTACCCCTTCTTCCATCTACGTCAGGTTGTATAAGGATATATTTCACGGATGCTGAAGGCACGTACGCGATCACTTTTGAGTGCAAGACATAGACTCTGAAATATTTGAGAGCCTTCACTAAGGCATAAGCCTGCTTCTCCATCATCTCATACCCGATCTCTGCATCTCTTAATGCCTTGCTGAAGAAGGAAATGGGTTTCTCTCGAACTTCCTCATTTTTCTGCAATAAGACCGCTGCTACTGTATCAAAAGAAGCAAACGAAAAAATTAGAAAATCCTTGGAATAGTTAGGAATGACCAGCATAGGTGCCTCAGTCAACGCCCTTTTTATTTGGATGAAATATTGCTTGGGTTCGACAGTCCATTTTACTTCATTTCCTTTCCTGAGTATGGATGTGATGTGTTTCACCAATTCAACAAAATTTGAGACGAATCTCCTCAGAAAATTAATCTTCCCCAAAAAGGCCTGAACTTCCTTTCTAGATATGGGAAGTGACAGGGTCTGAATTTCCTCTACCCTGTTGGGATCAATCCTCACTCCCTCTACTGATACTATATGGCCTAACAACTTCCCCTCCTTCATATCAAAAATAGACTTCTTGGGGTTCAAAGAAAGGCCAAACTTCCGACATTTCAGGAAAACCTTCCTTAGGTGACAATAGTGCTCCATATCAGACCTGGAAAAGACTGTGATGTCATCCAGATAGATCACCACAAACTAGTCTTTCTCTCCTATGAAGGCCATATCCATAGCTCGTTGAAAAGTTGCTTCTGTGTTCATAAGTCCAAACGACATTTTGGCATACATGAATTTCCCCCAGGGAGTGGTGAAGGCCGTCTTCTCTCTATCCTCGGGCATGACTGATATCTGATTATACCCAGAGAATCCATCAACCATGGATATCCTAGATGCACCAGTTACCCTCTGCAATATGTGTTCCATGTTGGGCAAGGGATAATTGTCTTTATTTGAGCTCCTGTTGAGGTTTATGAAGTCAACATAGAGCCTGATTTCCCCACTTTTCTTCCTCACCGAGACCAAATTGGCCACCCACTCAGAATATCTCAAGGGAACAATGATTTCGGCATCTAACAGTTTCTTAAATTCTCTCTCCATGACAGGAAACAACATGGGATTTATCTGTATTAACTTCTTCCTAAATGGTTTAGCCTCCTCCTTCAGTGGGATCTTGTGTTCAATGATAGATGTGTCATATGTCTTGAGGTCTTCATAAGTCCATGCGAACACATCAACAAATTCTCTTAATATATCAGTATATTCAGCCCTCTGTTCTTTGGTCAAACTGCTCGAAAACTTGACAAACTTAGGCTCCTCCTGTGTGCCAATGTTGCACTCAGCCGAATCGGCATCTCCATTCGAAACTTCACCCTTTACTGCCACATCATTTCCATCGAACAATCTTTCTAAAGGGACTAGTCCCTTCAGAATATGATTGCTAGGCAGTTGAATAATATGGTGATTAGAAATTTTATTTAAAAATACCTCAGGGCAGGGGTGACCTTCAAGGTCATGGTCCTGATCAATGTGCAACGCAGAAAATTCATCAACAACCTGCAAAAAATTCTTGATTTTAAGATCGTCTTCGAATACCTTCCAGTGTCTGACATTTTCCGATACAACTGGCCTATATTTTATCTCAACATCGTATTTTCTCTTAGGCAATAGAGGGATCCTGAAGAAACTCACCAAAACGGCTAAGGAATCGGTCAAAGCATTTTTCTCCCTTGGAATAAAAGAGATGTTGAAAGCTGAGAAGAAATTTTCGATCAAGTCCCACACCTCATTTCTATAACTCCTAAGCTGAGGATGGTTGGCCCAATAAGCGTTTCTGACTTGCTGAATAATCACCTTAGCATCTCCAAACACTACTATCTCCTCTATCCCCATCTCCTTTGCAGCCCTTAAACCCAGAACCAGAGCTTCGTATTCCGCCACATTATTGGTGGCTTCAAATTCTAGCTTGTATGACAGGGACATGGTTTCCTGACAAGGTGACACCAACACCACTCTAGCGCCAGTGCCTTCGCTAGATAAAGCCCCATCGAAAAACATCTTCCAAAAAGAGGTGGTTGGAGGAGGCATATCGTGATTAAAAGGGGGTTGCCTTCTGACTTGAAAAGGGGCTTCAAGAGCATCAGTGAGCTGCAACAAACTAGATCCCAAATCGGTGTCTAGTGCAAAGATAGGGTGATTGGTGGGGTTTGCCTCATCACTAACAATGTAGGAAAACTGGGCCTCTCTATACAACCTGTTGTGTTCCCCTCCAAAGACTAGAATGGTAGCATATGTGAGATCCATTTGTAATGTTCCTCCAAGATTTTTAATCCAAGATCTTGACAACAACATGCCAAACTTGGGAGGAACATCAGCTACTACAATGTCCATGACCACACTTTTCATTGGCAGCTAAAACAAAGAGACGACCAAGTCTTTGATGACTCCGAGCCATTGCACCCTTCTTGAATCGAAAGAGTATAAATCATGGTAAGCCTTCGTCACCTCCAGTTCCAATTCTTCCATGACTATTTTAGGCATAAGGTTGTGGGAAGCCCCTGAATCCATGAGGCAATTATGCAACACCTTATCATGTATGTTCAGGGATGTGTATAAGGGAGGGGATGAATCGTCTCTGTCTTCTACCATGGGACCTAAGACAACTATTGGCTTTTCATCTTGAAGATTTATTGAGTCTGTTGAAGGCTGGTGGGGCTCAGATTGTAACAGCTTAGAGAGGGAACTTTTGAAATCTTAATTTTTAACTAGTTCTGAGAGGGGTACAGGAATTCTGATATTCTAAATCTCATGCTCAAAACTAAAAGAGGAGAGGGGATTAGGAGGTTCCCTTACCTCAAAAACATACTCTTTGGATGCTGACGAAGTATTCTGAGCTTTCTTTTCTTTAGTAAATGTGGCAACATCTTTAGCGGGCCTTTCTGCTATAAGGGGCTGATCCTGGCAGTCAAAAGTATCATCTTTCTTCTTTGACCAGAGATGGTATCTGTTAGGGGCGTTTTTGGCTTTCTCTCCTTTACCCAACTCATTGATTTGTACGCTCATAAGGGATTATTCATATCGATATTGAGTCAAATGGGGAAAAGGGGAGGTGTCTTCAATGCAGTGAATTTTAGGGTCGAGTTCTTCTATCTCCTCTCCTTCCTCATGAGAAACTATGTTGTTTTGGAGAGGGGTCTGAATCCTTTGATCATCTCTGTCTCTGCTCCTTTGTTCCCTTGGGGAGGCCTGTGGCACATTGTTACTAGGCCTCCTGAAACATCTGTTATCAGTATTCTAGGATTTCTATACACGGGCTTCCCCTCTAAATCCCACTTTTCCATCCTAACCGAGAGATATTTCAGCACTTTACTTACCTCATCCATTTGAGGAGGAAGGGGAGAGGAATAGGATGAGGAGGCTTTAGCTCTCCTCCTGGGTATGTCTCTGTCAGCCTTACTCTTGAGTTGGTCAAAAACCAATATATTAGACTCTACTTCTACGGCCGCATCCTGTATGTGCGCCAGAGTGGTGGCTCTCCTTTCCCTCAACAGAAGGAAAAAATCAGGATCAAAAGCGCTAGCATAAGTGATCTTCACAGAGGCTTCTGAGGGATTAATCTCAGCGGGGATTTTATTGTACATTTTGTTAAATATTTTGAAGAAGTCAGAAACAGACTCTCCTTCCTTTCTCTTCAAAGATCCAAAGTCTGTCATGTAATACATGAAATCCTTTTTGTCTCCCCACTATCTCAAAAAGGAATTATCCAAAGCCTCAATCCCATTAATAGATCCAGGAGGCAAGGCCCTAAACTATTTTCTAGACTCACCCTCAAGGCTATGGACGAAAATCCTCATCCACACATCTACATGCATGATGACATGGTTATCTGTAAAACTGTAAAAGGCTTCAAGGTGTTCTTCTGCAGTTATGTCCACCTCGCCTATAAACTTGGGAAGCTTCTTGAGGTAGCCATCGGCTAGAAGGGTGTTGAGAGGCTGGGGTAGCAAAAGGGGAGCATACCTGGCAGCTATAATAGCCTCCATTCTGGTCATGGAGGGATTTTCTTCTGCCATAGGGATATCAGGTGGAGGAGAAATCGGAGGGGAAGGAGCTTGAATCAGGGATACTGGAAATAGGCTTACAGGGGTAAGGGAAGTGGCAAGGGTTTCTCTCTCTAGTCCAAAACCAAGAGGAGACAACTCGGCAGGAACACTTCCGAAATTTAGGAAACGGGAGGTTTCAGAAAAAGGTCTGTTGCAAAGCTGAGGGGAAGATAAAGGCGTTTCTATAGAAAGAGATGGAAAAATACCTGGTTTGGTGGTGGAAGTTTCTCCTTGGGGGGACTTTCCTCTTCTGAGATTCGCTTGTGGCTCAGCTTCAGGCATAGCTAAAGGAAGTTGTGGATGGGACCGCGTGTTTCTACCTCTGAAATCCACAATTAAAATGACAGGTTCACCACAATGGAGTCATCACAATGGAGTCACCAAGTGCACAGTAGAAATATTCAAAGGCTCTGATCCCTAATGCACCTTCAGAATCAGAGGCTCGATGTCATTCAATCTCGGGGAAAATTTTCAACTTCGTCCCCGACAATGGCACCAGAAATGTTAGCGTCGGAATTCTCTCCTGGATTGTGGCAGGAGCAGAGCCCAACGCCCATCAGTTTATGTCACGAATAATTTAATGGGGTGATCGAATGGATAGAGGCCCAGGAAGATATTTCCCTAACTTAGAAAATCGGACCTGGTATGTAACAACAGAGGAGGTCTTTATGTAACTTCAGTTAGTGAGTAGATTGTAAAATGAGTAGATGGAAGACTTGGTAAGAGGAGGGAGAAAGACTGCCTTGGGCATCAGGCCCTTCAACATATTGAAGAGGAAATACTCAGAACACAAAATCCTCTTGGTTCAAAGTTTCAGGGAACTGAAAGGTGACTTGACTGGATCTTCCAATTCCAAGTCATTCAGCGTTGAGAAAATACAAGAGTTGATTAGAAACCATACAACTATTACAATGATCCAACATACATCATCCTATAATGGCACAACTCGACTGGATCCTCCAATTCTGAGCGGTTCTAACACAGTGTAAACAGAGAGATGGAAAGAAACTAACATTCATAAGGCAAGAAGTCTCAAGTGCCAATACATAACCAGAGCAACCAGTGCTTCATCAAAACTTTACAGTCAGGAGCCTAGCTCAACCATCGATACCTTAAAAATACAAAAACTGAGTAAATATACTCCTAAACCTTCGCCCAGCAGAGGCTTCTCAGGACTTTCAAGGTATGGCGTCTCCTCAATCAAATCTGGCCTTAACTCCTTTGTCAGACGTCACCTTAACTTTGCATGGCCTTTGCAGGGGAGGTAGCTGAAACATTAAAGGATAAAATAACGTGTGCAGACTCCTCTAGTTAGATGAGAAATCAACATGGCTTCTTTGGATAAAACCAGCATACAGGACCATCTCGGGTAGACTACCTACTAGAACCTCCATGCTTTGCATTTAATGAGTGAGTCGAAGTTTCAATTGCCTCCATCCACCTTCATTTGTTTTTAGCAAGGACCAAGATTGAGGTCGAGCTGAACTGGTTTCTAGAGAACATGATGATCCCTTCTGCAGCTAAACCCGACGCTTCGGCCTTTTGTACAGTTCGTTCTATCACCCCCAGGTGACCACGAGCTGTGACCCTGTGCCTATCTTCAAACGTGCTTTCAGGATTTTGGCGTTTCGAGCTTCGGGGATCTGAAATGCAGTGGAAGGAGGAGACCCTCTATTCTCCCGAAGTCCTGATAGCTGAAATGGCTTGATCGCGCACCACGTGTCCCTTTGGATGGACGACCTAGATCATCTCTTGATCAACGGTCCTGGTTCTTTTCGATGTTTCAGGCTTCTGGGATCTGAAATGCAGTGGAAGGAGGAGACCCTCTGTTCTCCCGAAGTCCCGATAACCGAAATGGCTTGATCACATGCCACATGTCCCTTTGGATGGATGACCTAGATCATCTCTTGATCAACGGTCCTGGTTCTTTTCGGCATTTCAGGCTTCGGGGATCTGAAATGTAGTGGAAGAAGGAGACCCTCTATTCTCGCGAAGTCCCAATATCCGAAATGGCTTGATCACGCACCACGTTTCCCTTTGGATAGATGGCCTAGATCATCTCTTGATCAACGGTCCTGGTTCTTTTCGGTGTTTCGAGCTTCATGGATATGAAATGCAGTGGAAGGAGAAGACCCTCTGTTCTCCCGAAGTCCCGATAGCCAAAATGGCTTGATCATGCACCACATGTCCCTTTGGATGGACGACCTAGATCATCTCTTGATCAACGGTCCTAGTTCTTTTCGGAGTTTTAGGCTTTGAGGATCTGAAATGCAGTGGAAGGAGGAGACCCTCTGTTCTCCCGAAGTCCCGATAGCCGAAATGGCTTGATCGCGCACCATGTGTCCCTTTGGATGGATGGCCTAGATCATCTCTTGATCAACGGTCCTGGTTCTTTTTGGCGTTTTAGGCTTCGGGGATCTGAAATGCAATGGAAGGAGGAGACCGTCTATTCTCCCGAAGTCCCGATAGCTGAAATGGCTTGATCGCACACCACGTGTCCCTTTGGATGGACAACCTAGATTATCTCTTGATCAACGGTCATGGTTCTTTTCAGCGTTTTAGGCTTCAAGGATCTAAAATGTAGTGGAAGGAGGAGACCCTCTGTTCTCCCAAAGTCCCTATAGATGAAATGGCTTGATCGTGCACCACGTGTCCCATTGGATGGATGGCCTAGATCATCTCTTGATGGCCATCGATCTGCCCCCTCTGTGGATTCTCACTGTTGAAAGACAAAGTGCCCGCTCGCTTGATTTTAAGATGAAAATGGGCTCGTTCTATGGGCTACGCTCGACGCTCATGGCTGCGACCTTTGAATAAAACACACTCGATCAGTTTTCAAACCCCACTTCTATACATTTACACCAGGGGCCCGAAACCAGAAGAAAACACCCTTTTGCAAGAATTTGCGTTAACAGATCCAATCAGAGTTGGACACATGGCAAGGTTCGAGCAAATGAGGTGGTGCCACGTTTCCCAAGCATGGGCATCCACATGGCACCCAGTCAACAATTCGTATGGCAAGTTCAAAAAATTAGTTTGGGGGTCCATGGGTTTTGAACCCACGACCACCCACCAAGCCCAAGCCTTGAGAAATGACCTAACACCAATGCACCCACATATGTTGCTTGTTATTAAGACAAGTTTAAATATATTTAAAATATAATATATGACTATATGGGCGGAAA
>JZKD02S1123045.1:106411-116741 GCA_000966675.3 Picea glauca | reverse complement strand
AACCATGAAACCACAACCATATGGTTTGGGCACTCCACCATTTGCGCGTGAAAGGTGCTATCCATTAAGCAACGATCGCATGCCATGCACCATGTAACTAAGAGTTAGCGCAGGTTAAGAGGCCAACACTTAGACCTTTGGGATAGCGCTTGGCCATATGAAACTCATATGACCAGTTTTAGAGGGCGTGCACATAGCCCAAGGGGGCTACTCTGTGTATTTTTAAATTAAAGTGGTTTTTAACTATACAAAATTGATTTTTGACTAATATTATGCCCCAAAATTGTTTTCTTTTAGGATTTTGAGGCCATTTGAAGGGGGATTTGATCCAAAAAAGATGCCAGATCTTGAGGGAAGTTGGGATTCCTCATCTGAGCCTTAAAAACTATAAAAACCATGTCTTTTGAATCCTTGAGGAGACTTTTGATGCAGGGTTTTGAAGGAGAAGTTTGTAAATTTTGGCCTTTTCTCATGTTTTGAGAGGCGTTTTTCTCATGTCGTTGAGAGGATTTTGATGATGCATGCATGAATCTGAGAAAGGAGGTCTTGCACAATAGATATGAAGCATGTAATGTAACAACAAAGAGCCTATGTAAGAGAAATTTGAGCATTTTAAAGAGCGATAAAGAGGTCCTCCACTTGGAAGCGGGCTCGAAGATGTAGCCAACAATTGGTGAACTCCATTATCAACCTCTTGTCTCTATTTCTCTTTCTATTTTGGTGTCCCATTCTCTTAATTTGCAACATGGATATTAATGGATGATCTCGTTATTAATTAATAAGCATCAAGTAAAAGTCAAATTTGATATTCCGCAAACAAGATAATAAGTTTATGTATTTTGCATTCTTAACGATCCGATGCAAAAAGTACATTAAAATAACTTGCAATTTATCAATAATATCTTCATTTTTAGATCAGTAAGGCAATTGTAAGATCAAATAATGACTATGGAACATGAAGTGAAAAATAAGATGAACCGAGAGTTTGAATAGGTCAGAACTTATGACAGGCATCAAATGCAACAGATGTAAGCCAACTTTATAGAACTCCATCAGAATTCACAGGAAAACAAAGGCTTGATCACTCAGCAGGAAGAATTAATAAAAAGAATTGAAAAATAGGTTAGACTTAACTGAAGGTACAACAATAGAGATATCATCTTTTCGATCTCAAGCCTTGGAAGTAAATGAAAATCTAGAAACAACCCAACAATATCTCTTTGTGAAGGTCGATGCCATCCAAAAACACTACCAGGTAGTAGACCTCACTCTCAAAGATATATGTATTAAAGAAAGTGAAGCTTGCTCAGTTCGAGCTAAGTTTCAGGAGGCCATCTTATTGGTACCAAAGGAAGATGTCTCAGATGTTCATCATCTTTCTCTTTTAGAACAAATAAGAAGTGATATGGTTTTAAAGGCCTGGGAAACAAATTTAGTAGAAAGAAAGAAGCTTTCCCGAGATGTAATTGAAGCTTGTCTAGAAGCATTGACATCACTAGACAAAGGAATAATTGATTTTGAAGGAAATATTATTTCCGAAGCCTTGGGTCAAACTGAGATAGCCAAGAACCAGTACAATGCCCGAACTAGCAAAGAAGAAGCTCTGCTGGCCATCTAGAATATGAACCAAATTGATCTCCTTCAAATAAACAAATGGATAGTGAATCCAAGATTACAGTTACAGGTCACATCTCAAGGAGTGAAAATGATACAAGAAAAGTTTCCTCAGATAGAGATAAAACTATACACTTTCGAGGCAAAAGAAGCAACTGAGCCTTCAAGGTTAGTGGTGCAATTATTGAATAAATGCATCCAATGCGTTGAGTATGAGAAAAAAAGTACATCCAGAAACAAGTAAGGAAACATACACATACTATTCATACATGTGAAGGATCAGTGTTGGCACAGGGGAAGACCTAGGGTTCAACGCTCAATAGCGCACCAACAAAGCCCTAACTAACGGCCCTTTCGGCAACAGCTGTGAAGCAGATGAAGTCTCACCCAAGGTAGAGGCAGGGGTGGTTGCAAGACTCATGTGTCTGCAACCTTAGATGGGACACATATATGTGATTATATCATTTACAGATCACTTAGCATTGATCATTCATCAATATTCAACCCTTATTATACTTAACAAACAACATAGAGCATCACAATGTACACTCAGATCTACAGTATTTCAGCACTTAACCATAGTAACCTAGATCAGATCCAGTAGATCAACACTAACCATCCTCATACACATCAGATCTAACAATCATATATATCTAAGAAGCACAAAGCATAAGTGGATATATCAAAGCACAGAGCTTGTAGCGTATCTACGTGTTGCTTTTCTTCATGGAGCCGTGCCTCCAATGCCTGGAACTATGGATTCTCTGTGAGGCTCTCATAAGTCTAGGTGCTTCTAGCGCTCAACTGCTTGCATTCCAAGGCAAAGGTTTTTAATCGGCCAACTCCGCTGCGGGAAGTTGCCTCCCTTAGATCTCTTATTTCTTGAGGAGTCTCAGGCACGGTATGAAGGTCCAGATATGCTATGCGTTGCTGAAGTTGTTGGATTACTTCTTCAAGTTGTGCCACCTGCTGTGGGATACGTTCTTCAATCTTCACTTCTATGACTCTCACAGAGAAAAGTTCTTTGTGAACCCTTTCCTGTACTTCAATTTGCTCTACTAGAAACTGGTCCTTTCTCTACTGTAACTGTGTTTTTTCCTCATCCCACTTCACTTGCAAGGCAATATTTTCCCATTCTTCCTTACTCTATTGTTCTACAAGTGCGCTATGTACTTATGTCAAAGCCTGGGTGTCTTGCACTGTGTCTTCTTGAGCTCATCGAAGGTGAGCTTCGACTTTATCGACGATCTGGTGTAATAGGGTGGGCTCATCGCCTGTTCCTGCTGTTCTAATTGTCAAGGGTGCAGTATAAACTGCTCAACTAGACTGGAGTGCCTACTACACTTCTTGAAGTTCACCCTTGATTCGGTTGAATGCCTCCTCCTACTTCGCTTCTTGCTTTTTTGTGATCTCTAGTGAAGCATTATTCAACATAGTGATTAAGAAGTCGAAGTCGTCCTATGTGAGGGTAGTCTTAAATGTAGTCCAGGTGGCCTTAGTTTTCTTTCATTACGAGGGATTTCATGGGGTAATATTCCTTTTCTTAGAGGGATCCTCCTCCTCTCTAGGCGGAGTAACCTCGCCTTTGTTTTGCTCAACTTCTGTGCCACCTAGTTCTTCACCATCACTTCCCTGCATAGATGAAATCGAATTAGTCTTCGTGGATGTGCTATGGACATCTTGAACTTCATCATCCTTATTAATCTTACTTGGTCCAGGTGTATCCAACATAGCTTCAGGGCTATCCACGTCGAAAATTTCTGTGGGGTCCACTGCAACAAAGAGCTCTGTCGACCATTCCTTGGTAATCTGCTCCAAGTCTTCTTCTATCAACTTGTAATACGAATGGAGATGATTTTTGTGCTCATCAGCGCATGCTATGATATAGGTGAAGTGGTGGTCCACGCTAAATTTTATCAAAGGTATAAACATGTGAAGTGTGTCTGGGGTGAGGCGCGGTGTAGACTGGATTGCATTCTTCAATTGGTTGTAATAGGCATGGAAGATGACATTGGACTGCCACTGCTTGTTCATGTCACTGGAGTACCAAAACGTATAGAACTTCGCAGCCAGTGGTTCAAAGGGTTCGATATCTGAAAAAGTGGCACCTTTTGGTAGCTCCCAGGCGATGAAAGCGATTAGTATGAGAAACCAACTAAAGTGGAACTCATACCCTTGGTCTTGCGCTTCTCTGCAATCAATGTCTAGCTAGTTTACAATGTACTGTGCCCAGTTCATCTGTAGTCCCTCGGTGCACTTCCCTGAGAGGTCAACTACGAATCCAACCACTTGTGTTGGTCTGTTCTTGTGAACTAGCTTGCCTGTGATTAGCTGACAGGCAAGGTGCACTGCACCATTCTGGATAGAGGCTACCTTGTATCCTCGCATGCATTTCTCGACATCACCATAAGTTTCTTTTATCTTCTATGCTAGTGCTCGATCTGAGGTCTTTTCAGGGTAAAAATCCTATGGGTCAGGGCCTTGCATACTAAGTCTTGTGATCTGATTGATCAAGGTTGGATCCACAATGATGCGGCGGTCCAACCATAAGTATCCTCCGTGGTAGAAGGACAACAACAACTTGACGCATGCGTTGACTTCCTGGTGTCTACCGAAGTGCAGGATCTTCATTACATTAAGCAGTGTGGACTGCATGAGGTTATGGATCCATGATTGTGGGACAATATTAGAATTCTTGCCTTTGGTCCTGGTTAAGTACTTATGTGGGGCTAACATGCTGTAAACTTTACGATCTCCAAAGTTAAAATCACTAAATTTCAGTGTTGTGATCTTATCTTGGTCATCATGAACTGCGTGCACCCCTGTCAGAAGGTACACAGTGATCAAAGCGTACTCGAAGTCTCGGGGTACACTGTCACGGTTAATGGCACCACTTAGAGGTGGTAGGTAAGTAGGTAGAATGTGTGGGATAAGCTTGGCATTTGCGATGTCATCCCTGTGCTTGGTCTGTTTCTCATCGGTCAGCCGGGATGGACCAGAGACAGCATTGGAAGGGGAGGCCTGGAGTCCTCTCGTTGATGATGCTTGGACTCCTGTAGATAATCCTCACTCTGACATGACTCTCTCAGTCATTAAGTCAATCAAAAATTCTTCAACTACTTTCTCAGAAGCGCCGAGCTTGTCCAACATACAAGCTCAGGTCAACTAGCTCGGGTGTGAAATGAATTCAGAGACTATAGTGAACGGTATGAGAACAAGGCAATGATCACAGGGTGAATTAATCTCAGGATTCGAGCTCAAATTCTAACTTAGCAAAAAGTATTCTCGGTGCGTGGCGCGACGGACTAAGTAGGGAAACTTAGCAACAGTCTGCTTGCAATGAGTATGAGGCTGGATTCACTTATGTTTTGTCCATTATGGTGCGGTCTAACGGTCTAGTGGCAAGCCATAAATGCTTTCCGAATATCATAGGTATCTGAGCGAGTTTTCCATATAACATCATCAATTTTCCTCTGAATAGTCCTATTCCTCCCAATGAAGGAATCATGGTAGGCTTCCCTATAGCTTCCCAAGTTCTTTCTGGCATAATGTTCACTTGTGTTTCTTCATCAAGAATATAGTCAATGTCAAAGTCCCCTATTCTTGCTTCGAATTGCTCCTTTTCTTTGAAGATCTCTGGTAATCGAACATCTTTATGTTCCTTCAGGGTTTCTTTCATCTGTATTAATACTTTCTTTGATTCTTGTTGGGTTTCTGCCTTTTCTGAATCTTCCTTATGGTCTTCTTGATTCAAATTTATCCTTTCAAGCTTAGAGATCATTCTAGGGCAATCCAATACCTCATGGTCCCTAGCTTTGCAACAGAGACAACTAGGTCTTCTACTAGGGCCTTCCTTAGCTAGATGGCCTGGTTTTCTGCAACTGTAACATAGGATTAATCCTCGCTTTCTTTTAAATGATCCCCAACCTCTTCTATACTGCGCACTAGAATCGTGATAGTTAACCTACAAATTTTTTTTTCTAGGATCCTGCATCCATTTGTTAGTCCATACATTCTTTTTAGGCATAGGTATAACATATCTATCACATCTATTCATATCAATCTTTATTTCATCTATTAATTCCCTAGTTTTTAAGCTAGAACAAAATCTATCAAACATACCTAGATCCATGCTTTAGAAAAAAAAAATTCACTTATCTTACTTCTACAGAGCACAAAGCTTCCAGATCTAAGAACTTTTAACTATTCTTACATTTATTAGAGCACAAAGCTTATAGATATTACCTCTTTTCTACATATCTGACCTCTTTCTTTCAGAAATTTCCACTTTTACTTTTCTTAGAGCACAGAGCATTCAGATCTCGCTTCTTTTCTTTAGATCTGATCTTCCTTTCTCCAGATCTGACCTTATTCCTGGCACAAAGCTTCACAGGTCGAGTAAAAAGTTGCGCACTAGGGCAATAGATCTACGCACAGAGCTTTCTTTTGCACAAAGTTTCTTCTTCCTCAGTTCCTGACAATCACAGTTTCAAGTACCGACAATGGAACCATATGTTGGCACAGGGGAAGACCCAGGGTTCAACCCTCAAAAGCACACCAACAAAGCCCTAACTATCAGTCGTTTCAACAACACCTGTGAAGTAGATGAAGTCTCACCCGAGGTAGAGGCAGGGGTGGTTGAAAGACTCAGGTGTCTGCAGCCTTAGCTGGGACACAAATATGTGATTATATCATTTAAAGAGAAATTAACATCGATCATTCGTCAATATTTAACCCTTATTATACTTCGCAAATGACACAAAGCATCACGGTGTACACTCAGATCTACAGTATTTCAACACTTAACCATAGTAACCCAGATCAGATCCAGTAGATCAACACTAAGCATCCTCATACACATCAGATATAACAATCATATATATCTAAGAAGCATAGAGCATAAGTGAATATATTAAATCACATAGCATAAGCAAAGATAAACACATTGAATCAAAGCACAGAGAATAACACACAGATTTACGTGGTTCACCCCCACCCCAGGGCTACATCCACAAGATATTCTTCTTTATTATCATCTTCAATCTGTTACAAGCACAAACCCTCCAAAACCCTTCTTCGCAGAGGACAAAATATCTGCGCAACTCGTTAGATCCTTCTTCCTTGTGTTACAACACTTAGCTTTCTATAGCAACATCACAGTAACTTGCACTGAGCCTTGCAAGCCTTACACAATTCGCGTAGAGAACTTATTCAACATCACATAGATGCACTACCAATTGCACTAATAAATCACATCTACTACTTCTTACATTTCTTATCCTTCTATTTATACATTACAAAAGTGGGCCTAAACGTGGGTAAACCCATGGGCTGACATCCCTTTCCCATTACATTAACCCAAAACCTTAAAAGGGGCCCAAAAGTGGACCAAGATCCCGTGATCTTTGCTTCTCCTGGCGCTCCATCTTTGACAGACTGACGAAGTCCAAAAATGGTCAAATATGACCAAGTGTTCCTCAAAACTTGGTCAAGGGCCAACAATTAGACACCATCTATATCCAGGCTAAAGACGCAAATGAGGAAAATAAACGCCCTACTAACAGACGAAGAGACAGAAGAGAACACTAGTAGAATTCTTCAGTTATAATAATTCCAACCATTTTGAGTTGAGACAGTTTGTATAAATAGATAGATTCAAGATCTATCAAAGGGTTGCTTCTTGCTAATTGTAATAGAGAAAACTCTCCTTATTGAGTATTAATACAAGTGCAGACAAAGATTCCAAGTTTTGTTTAATCTGGGTTATGTGCTTCTTCTGTTTTTCCATATCTCAACATTTCTTTAAGCATTTCTTTGATAAATGTTTGATTTCAATTTAGTACAACAACTACTGTAATCGTATTGCATCAGTAATTTATTAAGTAAGCATATTTTCCTCTGCATTTACTGTGAATAAATAAATACCTGCTTGCTGTGTGGATTCCAGTATTTTATACTTTATTCAAGGTTACACTATCTCTTTTCTTCTACTACAACAAGGTGGGAATCTTCAGTGATTGATACCTTGCTTTGTTTTACAGTTTTGTATTTTTCTCTCACTCCATTCGGATATTACAATTTTGACTCAGACAAAAAACACAACCTCTGTACTACTATATTATTAATTTAATTTAAGGAATTTTTCTCATATAACTAAGGTAGAAAAAGTACTTTTAATAAAACAATCTCTTGAACTTTCCTGATGCCTGACATTATCCTTTGATCCTTAATTTTAATCTCAGGACCAACAAAACACATGGATTTATTTTATTAGGAAGAAATATGAGGTATTTGATAAATTTAAAGAGTTTAAGGCTCTGATAGAAAATGAGACAGAGAAGAAAATAAAGCTGTTAAGGAAAGATAATGGTAGAGAATTATGTGGGAATGAATTTGAAGAGTTTTGTAAGAAGTGTGGTATAACAAGGCAAAAGACTACTCCATACACACCTCAATAGAATGGTGTTACAAAAAGGATGAATAGGATGATGATGTAAAAATTAAGGAGCATGCTCAGTGGTGTCAGTTTAGGATAGGAATTCTAGGAAGAGGTAGTGGGTACTGCATGTTACCTGGTAAATAGATCACCCCAGTCAACACTGGTGGAAAAAAATACACATGAAGTATAGACTAGTAAGAAACCCTCTCTTGAACATCTCAGAGTGTTTGTATGTGATGATTATGCACATGTTCCAAAGGAAAATAGGAGTAAGTTGGATGATAAAGTTGAAAAGTGTACCTTTATTGGTTATACAGATGGTATGACAAGTTATAAGCTTTGGAACCAAGAAATCAAGAAGATTGCTTATAGTTGAGATGATGTTTTTAGAGAGGTTAAAGATGTTCCCAAATAGGTATTCATACTAAGGCAAAAAGAACCTGAGAAAATAAAGTTTGAGATGAATGATGAAAAACCTGAATCGACAGAAGAAGATGAATCATAAGAAGAAGAAGCTCAAACTCCAATATTGAGGAGATCAATGATGGAAATAAGGAAACCAGAAAGGTATAGTCCACTTGATTTTCATGCTAATTTCGATTTATATATTGTTGATGATGATCCCAGAGCTATCAGGGAAACAACGAATTCAAAGGATAGTAAACTATGGAAGAAGGCCATGGTTGAAGAGATGGATGTGTTGGATAAGAATGAGTAATGGGATCTAATTGAGTTTCTAATTGGAAGAAATTTCATTGGAAGAAAATGGGTGTTGAAGACAAAGTTGAATGCAGAAGGATAAAAGGAAAAATATAAAGCTTAGTTAGTAGAAAAAGGTTATTCCCAAGTAGAGGGATATGAATTTGGTGAATTTTTTTCTCCCGTTGCAAATTTAACTTCTATTATATTTATTTTTATCTATTGTTGTTACTTTTGATTTTGAAGTAGAATAGATAGATGTGAAGACAAAATTCCTACATTGGGATCTGGAAGAAGAAATATACACAAAGAAACCAGAAGGATTCATAGTGAAGGGAAAGAAAGACATGGTATGTAATATAAAGAAGTCACTATATGGTCTAAATCAATCACCTAGGATGTGGTACCAAAAGTTTGACACATATATCCTTGAACTGGTATTTGTGAGAAGAAATGTTTATCACTGTGTATATTCCAAGCAAGTTGGTAATCACTTCATTTATGTAGTGTTGTATGTCAATGACATGTCACTGGTAGGAAATAAAATAGATGTTATCAAAGAGGTGAAATCACATTTATCCTCCAAATTTGACATGAAGGATCTTGGTGATGCTAACTGCATTATAGGAATGGAGATTAAAATAGATCATGAAAATAGGAAACTCTGGTTGAATCAAAGAAAATATGTTGAGATGATATTGCATAGGTTTAATATGAAGGAAATTAAATCAGACCAGGTTCTTATTCCTATAGGTGTAAATTTATATGTAGATCAGTGTCCTGAGACACAAAAAGAGGAAGAGGGCATGTCCCATGTTCCATATGCTAGTGCGGTTGGAAATTTGATGTATGCTATGGTCTATACTAGACCATATATTGCACATGCAGTGGGAGTTGTGAGAAGGTATATGTCAAAACCAGGGAATGAACATTGGAAAATAGTAAAGAGGGTTTTCGGGTATTTGTGTGGCACTTATAACTATGGATTGTGCTACTAAGGAAGATTAGGATTGGACAAAGTGTTGGAAATACATGGGTTTGTTGATGTAGACTATGTTGGAGATCTAGATCGAAGAAGATCTACAAGTGGGTATGTGCTTAACCTATTTGGAGGATAAATCAGTTGAATGAGAAAAATATATGATGTAGTGGCACTCTCAACTACAGAAGTTGAATACATGGCAACCACTCATTCATGCAAGGAAGTAGTATGGTTACAAACATTGTGTTCAGGTATTGGGTTGGTACAACAAGCAGTAAGGTTAGATTGCAATATTCATAGTGCAATATTCCTGGAAAATAACCCAACTTATCATTCAAAGACAAAGCATATTGATGTTCAATATAACTTTGTGAGAGATATCAATATGGTTGAAGACAAGAAGGTATTGTTGGAGAATGTTAACACTTTGAAGAATGTTGCAAATCCATTGACAAAGTTTGTGAGCACCGAGAAGTTCTCTTGGTATAGAGAAAAAATGGGCATTGTTGCCTTGGAATTTTTTACGATGTAATCTTGTGACTCCCTGTATGCAAAGAAAACAACAAGTGGGAAAATGTTGGGTAGGTGTTATATTC
>JZKD02S1123045.1:62361-73119 GCA_000966675.3 Picea glauca | reverse complement strand
CCATACATGCTTACCTGGCATCAGGCCTACTCATTTCCCTTCATTGCCAAAACATCTGCTGAGAAACCTCTTCAAAAATCCTCTTGAGAAAATGACACGCGCCCTAACCCACTACGGCACACGTTGGAACGCTGGCAGGCCTACTACTGCACGCATTGGAATGTTGGCTGGCCTACTACAGCCCGTGTTTACCTAACAAATCACAAAAACAAAAATATTTGGGTCAGTTAACTGGAACTCCCAGCCATGCATGGCCGAGAGTTCGTCCAAAACCCTAGCTTCTTCTAACCTATAAAAGAAGGGGTACGGGTACTATTTGGAGGAAGAAAAAGATAGCAAAGAAACTCTGCCCATTTGTCGAATCCATTTGTCCCAACCCTTTAGCCTTTCCTCAAGCTTAAGGAGAATTCAAGAAAAGAAGTTGGAGGACAAAGAAGAAGAGGAGCCCAGGATCAGGATTGAGGAATGGTGTCCGGTCTCTATCATTATTGTAAGTTGATTCATCTTGAGATTAATAAAAGAATACTTTTCCCGTCCCAATGCACGAGTGATATATATTTTATTGGATTTATGCTTAATCTCTAACCCATAGATAGAAAAATAGAATTCATGCGTAGTGTTTTGTCTTAATTGCAGGATTGTCTTTGGAAGGATCAGCGAAAGCAAGTGGATAGAGCGCAACGGAGGATCTACATCAAACATCAATATAAAAAGGTTAGTAGGTCTTTTCCATGCTTGTGTGTGAAAAAGGGGTTTGAGTATTGGGGTGATAGGTTAAAAGTGTTTTTCTTTGAGGTCATGATCTGCGTACAAGTTCAGCCCTAGCTTGTTAGTCCGTAGGGTATTATTTCCCAACAACAAATACACATAAAACATGACTCATCAAGATGTACCAACATCATCAACTATACACCTCATGTATGTGCCAACTCATCAACTACTTGTCTCAACCATGTACCCAACATGTACCTCATCCAAAATTCCTGATCAATTTCATCATCCAAATCTGATTTGTACCTCTGTAATAGACCTGGTTTGTATGATCACATACCTGCAAACCTTCCTTAACTTTAACAACAAGATACTAGCATTTTCATCAAACTTTACTTTAGTCTCACATAACTAATTTTGGATTTGTCAACAACCCTAACTTGAAATAATCATAACTATGTACTTGTAATGAATAAAGATATAAAAATAGTACATAATCTTCTTCAATGTCTTTTATGCAATTCCTCCAGGTTTCACTACTTGGAACCTCTTAGAAAATGAGTTATAGCAAAAATGGCATACCTTGTTGAATTATGGCTTATTCTAGAGAGCGAACTTTTAGAGCGTGCCCCACACAGAATGTTTGTTGTATGGATATGAAAATGGTACAAAAAATACTAAATACGGTACTCTAATCAATACATTTTGTTGTACTGAATTTGGATCTGTTATGAATAAGTTATGACGTTTTTACCCGAAACACTTGTTTTAGACTAGTTTTAGGACTAGCCAGAAACCTTATTTTCCACGGAGTGTAACTCCAAAAATACAACAACCCACTAGATAAAATTTTTATCACTGTTGGAGGCAGGCCAAAGGCCGAGGTGTAAAATCAAGGCATTTTTGGGAAAGAAAGAATGCAAAAGGAAAGTGACAGCTGGAAGGAAACATAGCATGCACGCATGCAAGGAAAGCAACAACTGGAAGGAAGAACAACACACATGCATGGGAGGAAGACCTAACGATGATAGGGTTAGGGTTTTTGTAAGGTATTGTAATGGATGAAGAACCAAAAATGTATAAATATAGATACCGAGGTATTATAGAGGGTTCAAAGTGTTGCTTCTATAGTAGTTACGCATGAGTTGATGCGATATGTAAGGGCTTTTGCTAGACGACCTATTTTGTATAAGTTGTTGAGCTAGAGGGAAACCAAGGGAGGGTAGATCTTGAGGGTTAGATCATAGGTCTAGGAGCCTGGTGAGATCTAGTCTACCTCATATAGATCTCACCCAACTGTGGAGGATTGTAAAGTGCACGACATTGTAGATGCAAAAATACCATAATAAAAGAGCCAAGAGACAAATCTTTGTGGTTGTAACCCAGGAGGGGGTGAACCACGGTAACATTTATGTTGTGGGATGAATGTATGTTTATCTTTATCATATTTTCAATATCTATTGTTATGCTTAATGAATGAGTTGTTATATTTCTTGTGTATTCATAAATGACAGTATATTGCAGATACAGTTATAATAATGGGTCAATATTTAGCTCCCTTATCTCACACTCAATCCTAGGCTGTAAACACATAAGTCTTACAACCACCCATTAAAGCTATCTTGGGTGAGACTACGCAATTCATTCTGGGTGTTGTGTTTCCTTCTGGTTTACCAAGAGGGCTGATAGTTTTAGAGGCTTTGTTGGAAACCTGACAGACATGAACCCTGGGTCGATAAAATCAGACAATGGGTAGAAGAAGGAAGTAAACCAACAAATGGTTTCGTTGCCATTGGTAGGAACAGGAGAGGGTTGAGTAGATGAGATAAATTGACCAAGAAAAGAGAGAAGAAAAGAAGAAATCAATGAGTCAATAGAAGGGGATGTTGAGACCGTCGAATCCCACAAAAGCAGAGATCGATAGTTGGTTGAGAAAAAAAGAGCTACAGTTTGCACATAAAGACAATAGAAAACCTAGAGTAACACCCTGCAAATATCTGGAGAGATACGTGTTTACTAGTTTGGATGAAGTCTTTTTCTATGATTTTCCACATTTATTACAGGAGTGGAAAATAAGGTTAAAGGATAACCATGCAATGAACCAGATTCGACAACTCGAGTGGAACCCAGTACAGATTGAGAAACTTCAGCAGGTGAACAACAAATTCACCCACGCAATAGAATTTTGGCCTGATATTATTGTGGTAGGTTTTTTAATCACCATGAAGATCATGCTTCAAATCTGAGTTTAAATTTAGCAGGTGACTAAATCAATGTAGAGATATGGCGTTGTTTGGAGGCTCAGGTCATATATGGCGGTGATATGGACAAATATAGTGGGAGCGCGAAGGAGGGAGTCCTATGGACCGTTGATATTAAGGCAGCCTAGATCAACGGTTGAGACCCATATTGTGCTACGAAGCAACGCGGGACTTAATTGATCAAGGGTGGTCTGGGGAAATCCACCATGGTGTCAGTCATAGATGTGTGGTGCCCTCATAGATACATTGGGGTGAAATACGGTCTGCCTAAAACCATTTTTGCAAAATCCCCGATGTCACGTGTTCTAATACGTCAAATCAACGATTTGTGTCGGGGAAAGTGATGGCTGGTCAAATCACCACACGCCACTCATTCGAGTACTTCATGACCATTCAATGTCTGGAGAATGCTACCAGATAATGAACTCGACGGATAATCATTTGAAATGAATTGGTCGAGCATGGTGAATCAACATGCCTGCAAGTAATCTTGTCAGGGATTAATGATTGGAACTTGATAACTACCGATATTCAAGTATGGGTGGCATTATTCTTCTCCTGGAAATTTTCGTCCCATGCATAAGTGGACTAATATCGAGATGGATCGATTTCTTAAGTTTTGTAAATTTAAGGGAGACAAAATTGTGGTTTTTGCAAGGTCAAACAATATGGATAACGTCCACTGAATAGTGTCTAGTGCAACGGGGTTCTCAACTAATATGTCAAGCTTACAAATAAGTGAGAAAGAAAGGTGGATTGTGAAGATATTAGAAACCAAATTCCATACAGAGCCCGCAAATGAATCAAATTCAGGGGTCAAATTAAACCATGTTATGAGGGACCTAGTCATCAATGAACACGTGGACAAAATCTACAAGTAGGTTGTGAAGAAGAAACAGAACAAGCGACTGAAAACATAAATCAAAGATGAGACGATGGAGAGCGTTGGAGAAAATCAACTCGCTTGGTTGAGCACTCCGAAAGAAGAAATCGCCAAGATGAAATGAATTCTCAAGTAGGATCAAGTACATTCCAACAAATTTTGGACAGATGGTGGCCCCAGACATGACAGACCTGTTTCTAATGGTCCCTTTAAAATATGATAACTGTTATTATAAATCATTCATTTTTGTAACTTATCTCTATTTTTAGAATTACGAGGAAGTCTAAACATTTTGAATTCCAAAAGTAATTTCCCTATATATGTGTTATCTCAAGAATATGAAAATATGGAGAAAAGAGGAGCCTTCCCTCTGTGCAAGAAGACTTTTGTAAATTTTGGGGCTAGAATGAATATATAAATGCAGAAGCAGATTTTGGACTGTTTATGGAAATATTCTAACTGGCGGTGATATGAGTCATGTTTTCTTTCATATTATGTATTTCTTGTAGTCTTATATTTCATTTACACTTCCATCTATCTAAATTGGATAATCAAAAACCTGGAATTCATCATTGCGATGCTCTTGGCTTAGCAATTTAGAATATGTTTATTTCTTCTTAACCAATTCAGAATTCATTTTAAATATGCTCTAATGCAATTATATGTTTCTTTTTCCTCTGATGCCTTGCAAATTTCAGTTATAAACTCAAACTCATCGCCTCATTTAGCCTTTCCCTCTTGATAGTTTCATGTTTTGACAATGCATTTTTCATTCCTGACTCCATAGCCCAAACTTCATCTTCATTTCTTCAGTTAGTTGATAAACCCCCCCCAAAACAAACCAAATATAGCCATTGAATTCCATAGATATATAAAGTGACACGAGAGAACCCTCTTTGATTTGAGCAGGCTAGTGCCTCAGCTCTAAAGCTGGTTGAAACAATTACCTCCGTCGTTTTTCTATCCAACCAGACAAAATTTACAGAGTGCTAACATTCTGGCGCCATTGCCGGGGATGAATTGAAAAATTTTCCCTGGGAAAGAATGACATGGTTGAGCCCTAAGGTCTAAGAGAAGAAGAAACTCAGGCACATATTGGCTGTATTCCTCCTCTGGCGACTCCATGCATCAAAAAATTAGTTTGAAGGCGATTCCACTGGTAGAAGAATCTAGAAAATTTCAATTTTCATTGGCTACTCCACTCTCAATGAAGAATCCAGCGTCCAAAACATCAATGGAAACCCCACTCGTAATGTGGAATCCACATCCCAATACACCATTAGAGACTTCACTCAAATTTTGAATACATAATTCATTTCATAGGATTCACTGAAAGACGATGCCCCTTGGCTGAGGTATGAGAAGGAATTATGAAAGAAAACAAATGCTCAAAATGGGATTTTTTTCAGATCATTTTTCTATTTGTTATAAGATGTCTCTGGTCTTTTCTCAAAAATGCTAGACAAGTTCTTATTTTCTTACTGCATACAAATAATGACCACGACAATCCAGAAAATATATATCCCCCTCTTAAAATTACACGAACGTCCCCTCAATTTATCACTCATTTTGATAAAGAAAGTTCATTTGGGCTACGTGATGACCATAACCAAGTTGATCAGCCTCATGAAACCAGGGTTGATATTTCATCACCTACACTTGACCCAACACCCTCCAAGACTCAGCATAGATACAGACCCTTAAGGATACCCCACATCCTTCATAATTTCCCTCCAAAACACTATGAGTACCTACCTATGTTTGATGGGGAACCTGATAGCATCTCAGCTGAGAAACACATCCAAGATATTGAGCATTTTATAGATTTGTTTGAGATTGAAAATGATGATGTTTGTATGAGGGCCTTCTCTCAATCTTTGAAAGGAGACACCAAATATTGGTTTAAACATTTGTAGCCAGAGGAAATTAGCTCATGGGAGGAATTGAAGGAAATCTTTTAAAATTTTTGGGGCAATAAGAAGTCTTTGGACCTACAACTTAGAGAGTTCTATGCTTTGGAAAAGAAGGACAATGAAACTATTTCTGTATTCAACAGAAGGTTTTCTAGTATCTATGAAAATTTACCCAAAGAAATTCGACCCCCTAAAGCTACTGCTATGTTCCATTTTGCAACTACTCTCCATCCAGATTCGTCTCTCCTTCTTATGGAAAGAAGATCCAAGTCCTTACAACAAATGCTCTGTGATGCTCGGGACATTTAGCACAACATCCAAGCATGTGAACAGATTCAAAATGAAGGACCAAATACCCAAGAACGTGAAAGGGAATATGAGAGGAAAAAGGTTGAATGGGATCCTGAACATAGAATCTAAAACATCAGAGGTACTCTTGCATTTTCTTATGCCAATGATTCTACAAAAAAATATATTCCACCTGGTGAAAGAATGGGTGCTGATCCATCTCACGATGAGCAAAGGGATGATTGTCTTTTATATTCATTTTTAGATGGTCAAGAGAATGATATTACCAATCAGTTTGTTGAAGAACAGTTCGATGTCCCTAATTTGTTCTTGTTAGGTGACATCTCACAGACAGATGATTTACCTATATATGAAAAATATGAGGAGGATTGTGATGTTGAAGATTTTCTTTTTTCAGCAATACAATGAGATAAGTCAACTTGCATATTACAATTACAAAGGGTAGAGTATTGGATCAACCGAAGAAAATTCTCTACCCTTGTGATTTGCTGCATTCAAATTTTTGAGAGAGAATTCTAAAATCATTGTTGAAGTAAGCGAATTTGTGTTGATGCAAATTCACACCAAACCAATGAAACATATTGACAAGATATTGGAGCACTCTTCTCAGGCGCTCGATGATCCTATTCCTTGTTTTGTAGAAGACCTTGTCAATTCATAGGTGCAGTCACTGATCGAAGAAAAAGATGAAAGTGAGCATGTCCAACAATCCAAAGAGTTGGAGAAATGTACCTATGATGACACTGGAGAAAATGAAAAAGGTTTTGAGTCAGGTAACAAATTCCCGCCATTGTGTTTTTCCTCATTCGAACTTTTGAAAGAAAGTAGCGTTTCAAATTAGAAAATATCTAAGCATGAAGTTGAAGGTAAAGAAAGCAATGGGCTTATAGATAAAAATTATCTCCCCTTATGTTTTTCTTCCTTTGAATGGTTAAAATAAAATCATGAGGCTTCAGAGAAAACGAGGATTTCTGACTGTATTCACAGTAGTATGGTTTTACATGAAAAGGTTGTTATCATTGAAGAACACTAATTGCACTCACATGCATTGAAGGATCATTACTTGAAAAATTTGGAGTTGGAACCTGCGCTTAATTAGCAGATTAAAGAAGAAGCTAATCAAGAAATTGTTGTTGAAGGTCATTTCCCTTCTCCTAAAACTAATGCAGATGTTCAACAACGTTCCTATAAAGGTAAAGTATTTCAAGGCTGCTTTTCTTCCCTTGTAAATGATGTAGTAATATTATTCCTGAACAACCTAAACATGGATGGATATTTTGAAACTTCACCTATGGATACTCCAAGCACTGAGGGAACACTTGTGGAAGAAGCTTACTCTTCTATCTTGACTCCTAAAAAGGAATTTTTTTTTCATATGATTCATGATCCCAAGACACATTATATGGAGAAAGTCTATAATCAGAATTCACCAATAATAGAGTTCTACAACAGATCAATGTATGTATCAAGTGTGAGTCCTTTTACATCAAATGAGTTTCTCCATCCATGGTTACCTTATGACGCAAGAAATATTTACTACCAAACTTCTCAAAACTTTTTCCAGTTTTTTGATAAAAATAAACAAGATGAATCACTTGAAAACAAAAATGCAGTGGAAGGAGTGAAATGTGACTATTTTTTTATGCATATCTTAGAAGATCCATTTGTGATCCTACTGGAGGAAGTGAACAATCCAGGCCCTTCAAATGTTTTTAGAATTGGACATATAGATAAAATTTTGAATGAATCATCAGCAGACGGGTTTTTTTAAAAACAAGTACAAAATAAACGAAGGATGGATGGGATGTTGTCTTGGCTACATTGGGATTATGATTTCACTTGATTGAAAACCCTTTTTCAGCAGTTAGGTTATGTAGGAGTGTGTGAATAAGCTTGTTGATCAAACATTATTTTCCAGTAGTATGTAAAGTTAGATCCTAACAGTAATTTTTCAGCATCCAATAAAAAGACAGTTTTAATATTTGACGATTCAGTCTCCAAGCTGAAACAGGATGCCCACACACGTCTAAAGGAAACCCAATGAAAAAGGCACTAGGTATACAGTTCTTTGCTACCTCATAGGGAGGATAACATCCCCAGTTGGAGCCTATGGTATCACCATGATGATCATGTTTCAATCTGAGTTTAAATTTAGAAGGTGACTAAATCAATGTAGAGATATGGCATTGTTTGGAGGCTCAGGTCATATATGGCGGTGATATGGACAAATACATTAGGAGCGCGAAGGAGGGATTCCTACAGAACGTTGATCTTGAGGTAGCTCGGATCAACGGTTGAGACCCATATTGGGTGATGAAGCAATGCGACACTTAATTGATTGAGAGCGGGCCAGAGAAAACCACCATGGTAGTAGTCATAGATGCATGGCACCCTCAGAGATACATCGGAGTGAAAGATGGTCTTCCTAAAACCATTTTCACAAAAGAACTAATGTCACATGTTCTAATACATCAAATCAATGATTCGTGTAGGGGAAAGCAACGACTGGTCAAATCGTCGCATGCCACTCGTTCGAGTACTTCACGACCATGCAATGTCAGGAGAACGTTGCTAGATAACGAACTCAAAGGATAATCATTTGTAATAGATTGGCTGAGCATGGTAAATCAACATGCTTGCAAGTAATCTTGTTAGTGATTAATGATTAGAACTTGATAACTATCGATATTCAATTATGGGTGGCGTTATTCTGCTCCCAGAAATCGTTGTCCCATGCATAAGTGGACTAATCTCGAGATAGATCAATTTCTTGAGTTCTGTAAATTTAAGGGAGACAAAATCGTGGTTTCTGCAAGTTCTTAAGATATGGATAACGTCCATTGAATAGTTTCCAGTGCAACGGGGTTCTCAACTAATGTTTCAAGCTTACCAATAAGTGAGAAAGAAAGGTGGGTTGCACAGATATTAGCAACCAAATTCCATACATATCCTGCAACTGAATCAGAGTCGGGGGGTCATATTAAACCCTTCTATGAGGGACCTAGTCATCAATGAACACGTGGACAAAATATACAAGCAGGCTGTGAAGACAAAACAGAGCAAGCGACTGAAAACATAAATCAAAGATGAGACGATGGAGAGCGTTGGAGAAAATCAACTCGCTTGGTTGAGCACTCTAAAAGAAGAAATCGCTAAGCTAAAATGAATTCTTAGTAGGATCAAGTACATTCCAACAAATTTTGGAAAAATGGCAGCCCCAGACATGACAGACCTATTTCTAATGGTCCCTTTAAAATAGGATAGTTGTTAGTATAAACCATTCCTTTTTGTAATTTATCTCTATTTTTAGAATTATGGGGAAGTCTAAACATTTTGAATTCCATAAGTAATTTCGCTATATATGTGTTATCTCAAGAATATGAAAATATGGAGAAAAGAGGAGCCTGCCCTCTGTGCAGGAAGAATTTTGTAAATTTTGGGGCTAGAATGAATATATAAATGCAGAAGCAGATTTTGGATTGTTTATGGAAAGATTCTAACTGGCGGTGATATGAGTCATGTTTTCTTTCATAGTATGTATTTCCTGTAGTCTTATATTTCATTTACACTTCCATCTGTCTAAATTGGATAAACAAAAACCCAGAATTCATCATTGCGATGCTCTTGGCTTAGCAATTTAGACTGTTTATTTCTTCTTAACCAATTCATAATTCATTTTAAATATGCTTTGATGCAGTTATATGTTTCTTTTTCCTCTGATGCCTTGCAAATTTCAGATATAAACTCAGACTCATCGCCTCTTGATAGTTTCATGTTTTGACAATGCATTTTTCATTCCTGACTCCATAGCCCAAATGTCATCTTCATTTCTTCAATTATTTGATAAAAACCCCCCAAAAAAACCCAAATCTAGCCACCGACTGCCATAGATATATCAAGTGACACAAGAGAGCCCTCTCTGAGTTGAGAAGGCTAGTGCCTCATCTCTAAAGCTAGTTGAAACAATTACCTTTGTCGTTTTTCTATTCAGTTGGACAAAATTTATAGAGTGCTAACAGGTTTTATAACAGATTTTGCAGTAGACACAACAAAGTTGTACAACGCAGTGGAGCAAGAGTTTCTATGGGGACATCGAGGAAGGTACATTCGATAGATCTATACTTAGATTAAGATATTTCTATATAACAAAGGTGTAATGACAATGGAATCAGACAGCTAAACTTCCCTACATGCATGGGGGAAGGGGGGAAGCATTGACAAAGAGAGGTTAAATGGAAGGAAGAAAGGATAAGGGAAAGAAGAAGGAACCCTTGGAACCAATCATGATTGATGACGACCAGATCAAGGAGATCATGGCTGTTATGGATAAATTTGTAGGTGCGGACACTAACCAATCTCCCCAAGATCCACCTGGATCTGGAACAAAACATGACAGAATACTACTCTTTCCCTAGATCTAACTATTGAATGGAACTAAGAGAAATGGATGAAGTACATACCTTATGAACGCTCTCCTTTAATCTCTGTTGTTCCTCGCTCTGCTCCGATGCTCTTGTGTTGTTCCAATCACAACAACACAAACCAATCACAACAAAAGCATTAATATATTCAATATTTAGTCTATACATGTGATCAAGGAATCATGTAATAAGATGACATCATCATTATGGGAAAGGGACATATTCATGTATTGTATTAACTGAAAGAGAAATATACAACC
>JZKD02S1123045.1:31451-44144 GCA_000966675.3 Picea glauca | reverse complement strand
ATTCTTACACATCTTCGCATGGATACTTCGTGTAGTCTCTGCTGCCAGTTTTCTAACTCGGTGTCTGAGTCTGTTGTGAATGAAGTAATGCTCCACCAATTGAGTACCCCATATGCAGTTGGGTTTACATAATCCTCATCACACACAGTTTTTATGTACAACTGGTCGATCTCCTCTAAGTCCAGGAAAGTGGGTTCTACGAACCTTTCCCCTTCCGATGGATCTAGTGGTGCTATGACCATATATTCTTTGGATTCAAATGTCATTTTCCTGGTTTTCAAATTGATTGTGGTCTGGTTTTTAAACGCCCAATCCAGACCAAGTAGTGTCGGGTAAGGTGTTGTGTCGTCCACTATTTCAATGACTTCAAAATATTCTTTAGTGTGTACCCCATCAAGATCTATTGTCACTCCTTTTAGTCTACCTATTGGTAGGACTCTATGTTGGTTTGCTAGTTTTAATTGTACATTTGAGTATACCAGTGTTGGCTCTCCCATACATTGTCAGGTCTTCTTGGGTAGCACATTCAATTTAGATCCTAGGTCTAGTATAATGTCTCCCATGTTGAAATCCCCAATGTTAGCATTCAGTCTAAATTCCCTACTTGTTCTTCTTCTGGTGTGTAGGTGATTGACAATTTTTGGTTCTAGTTTTTCTTCCGTCTCGCTGCTACATTTCTCTAGTATGTTTTTCAATAATTTCACAGATGAAGGATCACTTAATACTTTCACACATGATTGCAAAAATCCTTTGATTGTACTTACTTGTCCCTTGGGCTACATTCTGTTGGTATGATCCAATGATGGAGACATCTCATATTCTGGGCCTTCCTTGCATGGTTGCAGAGTTGAAGTCAATGTTGTGTCCTCCTTCTGAAATTCTTGTCTAGCTTCCTTAAAGGTCTCCTTTTATTTGGGCGCGTCGAACTACTTTTGTGGCTTAGTGTTCTTATTTACCCATTGGTTCAGTGTTGGTTCCTGTCGAACTGCGTCATTTGCTATTTTTGTTCCTCAAGGAGTGACTATATTGATGTTTCATCCATCATCCCTAGCTTCGGTTGAAATCCATTGGACATTCTGATTGTTCTGGTTCCTCTTTTCCTGAATATTTACTATTAGTGTTGGAGATTCCTCTCTATCATGGTCCGATGCACAACAATACATACAAGTTGTTGGTGGAAGTGGATATTCCCATTCATAATGTCCTAGTTGCTGACAATTGTGACATGTGACTAGTCCTCTACCACGTCTGAAACCTCCTCTGGCTCATCCTCCTCCTCAGTAGCCTACTCGGTCACCTCCCGACACGTTATACTGTGGTGCTTGATTGCACTGCATGGTATTGTACTAGGGTTTTGCCAAGTTATAATGCAACTTCACGTTATTGTATGGTTGTTGCGCAGTATTGTACTACTGCTACGTAGTATTGTATGGAGATGGGGCTTGATTGAACTGTTGCATTGCTTTCCCAATAATCATTTTGGCCTACACCCTGTATGCATTTGATGTTATTTCCCACATTAGCTCCATAGTTCTGCAATCTTTGTCGTCATGGCCTACTGACTTACAAAAGGTGCAATATGAATTCTTTGGAATTGTCTTGTATTTATGCATCATCGTGCAGTGATAAGGGTCACGACCTAGTCTCTTGCATATTTCTCACCATAATCCTCCCTGTGTTAGTGGACTTGGCATACATGTTGCCATATACTATCCGAATGTTGGTCATTCATTATTGTGTTGTCCTTCCATCCTGCATGCGGTGCACCAAATGACTTCTCGTTTGTCCTTGTTCTTATTCTAGTTCAACTGAAATGTTAGATTCTTCAAATCATCCTTCAATTCCTCAATAGTTGGGTCCGTCTGTTGGTACAGGTTCTCTTCTAGTTGCAAGGCTACCTGTGTCTAAAATTTCTATTGTCGTAAGGGATATTTTAAATGTGGGAGTAGTAAGTTGACAAACAAGTGCCGATGTTGCATCTCGGTCATAAGGTATTTTAGTTTTCCCTTTAGTCACTTGAATCTCTGGTCAATCTCCCATACATATTCTCCTAGTTTTTGTCTTATCTCGATCATCTCATTCATGTACTAATCCTCTGAGCTCAGCTTCTGGAGCTCATTGATCAGTAGCTTCTTAATGTCTGCCAATGTCCTCATCGTCCCAGGGGAACTGTTTGTTTCTAGACTCATGTACTAGTCTAGTGTGCGGTCTCTGAGTGTAATCACTAGCTGTGCGAGTTTGGTATCTTCATCAGTGATCTATTTTGCCTCCCAGATATTTGCACAAATGAACAAATTCTTCTTAGGTTATTTTGTTGCTTCTCCTCGAAATTGTGGTAATCTGATAATGGAATTGTGTCCTGCCATTCTGAATACTGAACTACTTCCTCCTCCGCGCGGTGTAGATATTTTACTAGTACTAATTGAACTGGCTCCTCTAGTTGTTTCTCCTAGGGTATATGTACTTGTTGTTGAACTTCCTCTAAAATTCGGTTGTCTAAACGGTTGTGTTCTCTTTGGTGTATTAGTCACACATGGGTTTATGGGTTCCACACTAACATTAATATGGATAGGATGATTGCCTTATCCTCCCATTCTTGGGCCTCTCATCTTCCTCTCATACGTTGCACACAGGATTTCCTCAATTTTCTCCACAGCCTGGAGATCCTCTACCTCTTCCTCATCACTCGCCAAGCCTTCCCTCGCGGCTATAGCTCTCCTTTTGGTATTCACCTTATATTGGTAGGGTACTCCTCTACGCGTCGTTCCTAATGATGCCAAGATCCACTTGAGCTAGTCATCATCCATCATGATTGAGTCCTAGGGTTCCTCCTCCTTCTTTCCTTTATTCTCACCTCCTTCCATTTATCCCCTCTCTACCAGTGTTTCCCCCCTTCCCCCATGAACGCAGGGAAGTTTAGCTGTTTGATTCCATTGTCATTACACCTTTGTTATATATTAGTATCTTAATATAAGTATATAAGGATTGAATGTACCTTCCTCGAGGTCCACATATAAATTATTGAGCTACTGCGTTGTATGACTTCGTTGTGTCAACTACAAATGCGGTGATGAAAACAACCATAATACTTTCAAGCCAAAAGTCTACTGTGTGGGTGAATTTGTTGTTCACCTGCTGTAACTGCTCAATCTGTACCTGAGTCCAATCTAGCTATCTGATCCGGTTCGTCATGTGGTTATGCTTCAGCCTTAGTATCCATTCCTGTAGTAGATGCGGAAAATCACAAAAAAAGATTTCATGTAGATCCGTAAACACATATTTATCTAGATATTTGTGAGGTGTGATTCTAGGGTTTCTATTGTCTTACTATGAAAAATATATCTCTTTGGTTCCCAGCCAGCCTTCGAGTTCTTCTTTCATGGGTTTCCAAGGTCTCAACATCCCCTTATAATGGCTCATTGGTCTTCTTGTTTCCCTCGTTCTTTTCTCGCTCAATCTATCTCATCTACTCAGTCCTCTCTTGTTCCTTCTAACATGGCAAAAAAACCATTTGTTGGTTTTCTCCTCTCCTCTACCATTTGAGTTATTGACCCAGGTTTCATGTCTTTCAGGTTCCCAACAAATCTTCTAAAACTATCAGCCCTCCTGGTAAACCAGAAGGAAACACGGTACACAAAGTGCACTGCACAGTCTCACCCAAGATAGCTTTAAATGGGTGGTTGTAAGACTCAGGTGTTTATAGGCTAGGATTGAGCATGAGATAGGGGTTTATTAATACAATCCATCTACTATGAATCATGATTTCAATCTACTATTACTCACGAGTGTGCATCTATCCTTCATAGTTTATTTCCCGAACAACATAATCGTATTCCATAGAAATCTATTAACTCATTCATTAAGCATAACAATTAACTGTTGAAGGAAAATAAAGATATACATGCATTCATCACATTACATAGATATTACCATGGTTCACTCCCTCCTGGGCTACCACAAATATTTGTCTCTTGGCTCTTTTATTATGGTAGTTCTGAATGTCCAGCGATGCACGCTTACAATTACCTCATATGGGGAAGATCTGTATGAGGCGAACTAGATCGCACCAAGCTCCACAAACTGCGATCTAATCCTTAGATATTCCTTCTTTCCTTTGTTCTTAGCTCAACAACTTACAAAATTGGTCTATAACCATAATACATAACGTATCAACTCGTACATAGCTACGATAGAAATTTACAAAATCTGAACTAATACAAAAGTGAATCAATCTCTCTATGATAATTGTGTATCTCTATTTATATATATCAGGCTCTTCATCCATTTACAATGTATTACCAAAACCCTAACCCTACCGATGTTAGGTCTTCCTCCCATGCATGCATGTTGTTCTTCCTCCAGCTGTTGATTTCCTTGTGCATGCTTTCTTGCATGTGCACGTGTTGTGTTACCTTCCAGTTGTTACTTTCATTTCTGCATGATTTATTTCCCATGATCATCCTTCTTTCCACTTCGGCCTGGTGCCAAAAAATACCACGTAGTATAACCAGGTGCCTCAGTATAATGCGTCGAGAGGAGATCGAGCAGACTACAGAGGTGGAGGACAAGCCCGAGTAGGTTTCAGATAAGGTAGAGTACCCGTGGTATGTCACAACTTTCAACAACTGGGACATTACGCAAGGGAATGTCCACTTCCACCAGCAACTTGTATGTATTTTCATGCATCATAGCATGATACAGAGGAATGTTCGACACTACTAGTAAATATATAGGAAAAGAGGAACCAGAACAACTAGAATGTTTAGTGGAGTTTTTCCAAAGAAAGGGATGAAGGACGAAATATCAATATAGTTATTCATGGAGGAGATAAAACAGACAACGACGTTGTTCGAAAATAACCAGCACAAAACCTATGGGTAAAGAAGAACGCTGAACCAAGGAGACAGTTCGACACACAAAATGAGAAGGCAATATTTACAAAAGCTAGACAATAATTTCATAAGGAAGACATAGCATCGACATCATCTGTGCAACAAAACAATAAATCACCAGAGTACAAGATGCCTCCATTATTGGATCATACCAACGAAATGAAACCCAAGGGACAAGTAAATACAATCAAAGGCTTCTTGCAATCATGTGTAAAAGTATTAAATGATCCATCATCTATGAAAACATTTCAAAACATTCTAGAAAAATGTAGCATCACGACGGAAGAAAAACTAGAACCAAAAAATATCAATCACCTACATACAAGGAGAAGAACTAGTAGGGAGTTTAGACTAAATGCCAACATTGAAGATTTCAACATGGGAGACATCATACTGGATCTAGGATCTGAAGTTAATGTATTACCAAAGAAGACATTGCAATGCATGGGAGAGCCCACATTAGGATATTCACTTGTTCAATTGAAACTAGCAAACCAACATAGAGTCCTACCAATCGGAAGACTGAAAGGAGTAATAGTAGACCTAGATGGAGTATGCACTAAAGCATATTTTGAAGTCATTGAAATAGTGGATGACACCACACCTTATCCAACATTGCTTGGTCTGGATTTTGTGTTTGACAACCAGGCCATAATCAACATGAATACCAGGAAAATGACATTTGAGTCAGGGGAATACAGGGTCATCGCACCCTTAGACCCATCAGAAGGGGAGAGGTTTGTGGAACCTACTTTCCTAGACTTAGAGGAAATTGGCCAGTTGTACAGAACAACTGTGTGCAATGAGGATTACGTAAACCCAAATACAGATGGGATACTCAGTTGGTGGAGCATTACTTCATGTTAAACAAATTCAAACACCAGTTTAGAGAACTGGAAACAAAGGCTACACGAAGTTTCTAGGAGAAGATGTGCAGGAATAGACCGCACAGTAATATGAGTAGGCACAAAAATTAGGGAACCACCCAGTTTCCATGGAATAAATGATTTGGAAACATTATTGACACAGTATGAAGACACAGTGTTAGAGAACTAGAGACTGTTAGCACTTGATTTAGCACTCAAGGCCACACCTGCAAGATGGTGGGCGCACACAAAGAGACGATCACAGATTGGTACCAATGTAATAGGTTACTACGCATAAGGTTCGGCGCAGAACAGAAAAACAACAAGCAACAGAGGTATGATGGAAAAGGGGCACTAGCAGAACACTTGGAGAAGTATAGAACACTGTGGAAATTTACACCCCTAGAGGAATGGATTCATCACTTCATACACACCTTAAAGGGCATACCAGGGAATTGGTATACAGACCAGGAATTGCGTAAAGGAACTATGATCTGGATGACATTGTAACAAAATTTTACAGTCACTTTCTCATTCAAGCATGAGAACCCCAACATAGATTCCACACTTAAATGGATAAGAGGAGTGATATTCATCAAAGCACCAGAAGTAGAATTGATCACAGAAGAACAACAATGGAACAAACAGACAGTCAAGGCACTATTGTCATTTTACCATGTACAAGAGGAAGCATTGGATGAAGACTATCTGCGCGATATTCATATTGAATAACAAGAAGGAGAAAGAGAGGTGGACAGACCAGACATAGAATCAAAATTCATTTATGTGCCGATCAAAGTAAATAAAGTCAACATTGGGACAGTTGAGAATCCCAAGATGGTCAACATTGGAGACTACTAAGACGAGCAAATAGTGGAAAGAATAAGAGAGTTGATGCGTGAATACAATGACCTATTCCTTGCAACATTTACAGAGATGAAGGGTATAGCCAGAGAGCTAGGATAAATGAATATACCACTAAGACCTGAAGCGAGATCAATCAGACAATGGCCATATAGATTAAACATAATATATAAGAAGAAATTCAAAGTTGAGATCGCTAGGATGCTCGAAGCAGGCATCATAGAAATAGTTAAAGAATCAAAATGGATAAGCCCGATGGTAGTTCAGGACAAGAAACAAGGAGGGATCAAGATATGTGTCGACTTGAGGAAGTTGAATGATGCGTTCCTACATGACCCATTCCCTACACCTTTCACAGATGAAGTGTTATAAAACGTAGGTGGACATGAAGCTTACTCATTTACTGATGGATTCTCAGGCTACCATCAAATCAAGATAGCACAAAAAGATAGATACAAGACCACATTTGTGACATAATGGGGATCCTACCAATAAAAAATCATGTCGTTTTGACTGAAGAATGCACCAACAATTTTTTCCAGAGTACTTGTTGGCACAAGGGCAAACCTAGGGTTCAGCTCCAAGAGCGCACCAACAACCCCTAACAATTGGCCCTTTCGGCAACACCTCCGAAGAAGATGCAGTCTCACCCGAAGAAACAATGGGTGGGTTGTAGGATAGATATGTCTACAACCAAGGGGAATATCAAGTGGATCTAATACTAGAATAGTACAACATACATATATCACTTATCAACTTATATCTAATCCACACAACTATCTATCATATCTAACACAATAATGCAATAGCAGTATATCAAAGGGAAAAGAACATAGCATCAATCACACAGTGCATAAGGTATACGTGGTTCACCCTCTTTCTAGGGCTACGTCCATATAACTGTGCTTTATAATATCTTAAGATGAAGCATACAATTATTTTCTTCACTCTCAACTAGAAGATCTTCTCTCTTCTCCTCGCTATCTCTCCCCTCCCTGTGCACCCAGCTGCAAGGTTGATCTTCGCACCCAACTGAAGATCTTACAATACATAAGGCTCTCGTACTTAGAAATTCTTTCTCACTCAATATTACTCACTTGATCACACAATGACAAAGACAAAAACAACAATCATAACACTAACCCATCCCAGGTCCTTTATACCTCTATTTATACATTACAATAGATCACCGACATCCTTAGGTCAAAACCTAGGTGTCCAAAACCCTATATATCAAAACCCTAGGTGTCTAAAGCCCTAGGTCAACTTGACCAACGTTTTCAGGGCTTCGCCAGCATATCTTTCCTTCCTTCTCACACAGTTCTCCAAAGAATCCAATGGTGGAGTTTTTCGCTTGTTGAGTTGTCCACAATCCTTCTTCCTTATTGATCTATCATCCTCGATCTCCTCGTCCAACGACTTGCTTCCTTTTACTCCACTTCATATTTTCTTCTCTTTTGCTCACTTTGACCCAATAACAGTCACTGTGTCTTTCACACAGTTCACATTTTGCCTTTTCTTCCTTTCTCTTCCCTAACTTTCATCACCAAGGACCAACAGGCCCCCAACAATCACCCGTGACTCGTCCCAAGGCACTTCAGATCTTATCTTTTTGTTTTACTTCGACTTCAGACTACGCATTGCAACCTTTGTTTTCTTCTCTATGCCTCCTCTCCTTCCTTGTGCAGACTGCATTTTCTGTGTCTGGTACCCAGTTTCAACTGCACCTGGTACCTATACCCTTTTCCTCATGCTTTTACTGAGAGTTGCGAGGCAACTGGTTGTCATAATACAACTTCAGTCGGCTCCCATTCACTAATCCTTCCTTCCATTCTCCCTTCAAAGTCTTCAACTGCTAAGCTCCTCCTTCTATAACATAAGCGACCTCATATGGCCTGAGCCAATGCATTATGAACTTCCCATGATGTTTGATGAACTTACTGTCATATACGAGTACTAGATCGCCTTGTTTAAATGCCTTCTTCTTGATGTGCCTTTCATGATAGGCCTTCTCTCTTTCCTTCTGTACCTACTGATGGAATCTTGCAATAAATCTATCTTCTTCTAGTTCGACCAACTATGCAATCCTTTCTCGAACAACACCAGTGTCATCCATATCTGTAAAGGCAACAATTCTTAGGCTTGGTACCAAATATTCCATTGGGACAACGGCTTCGAGACCATACACTAACTTAAAAGGGGTCTTCATTGTTAGCTTATTACAAGTGGTTCTATAGGCCCACAGTACCGTTGGTACTCTTAAATCCCAGTCATCTCTATTAACACTGCAAATCTTCATAAGTGTTGTCTCCAAGATCTTGTTGAATGCTTCCACTATCCCATTTTCTTGTGGATGGTAAGGCATGCTCTTCTAATGGTGGAATTCAAATTCCCCAGTCAGGGCTTCAACTATTTTATTTATGACATGTGTGCCTTGATCACTCATAAGGGTCTTTGGGCATCCAAACCTAGTTATGATGTCATCAAATATGAAGTGCATAGCTATAGTTGCACTACAGTCCTTAACTTCTCTTTCTTTGGCCCATCTGGTCAAATATTTTGTCGCAGTAATGATGTACCTTGCGCCTATCCACTTTCCTGGTGAGTTTATACGTCCCATGAATCCAATGGCCCATTTCTCAAATTCTTGTAGGGTCAGTTGTGGTGCTAGGGGAATTTCATCTCTTCTGGACGATTTCCCAACTCTTTGGCATACATCGCAGGCTCTGTAATAGTCTTTAGCATCTCTGTGTAAGGTAGGCCACCAAAGGCCAGCTCTAAGAACCTTATGCGCAGTTTCTTTCCCTACGTAGTGTCCTCCAGTGATGCCTTTGTGAGCTTCAACAAGGATCAATGGTCTCTCTGCCTCCATAACACACCTTCTCAATATCTCATCAGGTCCCATTTTGTATAGTTTTCCATCTATAAGTGAAAATTCGACAACGCGCACTACTAGCTATTTCTTCTGGGGAATTGTATACTCACTAGGTGCCATTCCTATTGAAAGGAACTAGACTATCTCTACGAAGTGGTCATCAATGTTTCTAATGGCCAATAACTGTGCATCTGACAGTGCATCCTCCAAACTGGTCGTCTCTTCGCCATGTTCCAACCTTGACAAGTGGCCAGGACCTTTGTTCATTCTTCCTAGTTTAACTATGATATCAAAGTCATATTCCTGAAATAGCAGAATCCATCTTCATATTCTCCCCCCCAACACTGGATTATTTACTAGGCATTTCCATGTGGAGTGATCAGTAAACATTTTAAAGTGTCCTCCCAACAAGTAGTGGCGAAATTTCTGTAGTGCATACACCATGGCTAACCCTTCTCTTTCAGTGGTGGTGTAATTAATCTCAATTATGGATAACTTCCTGCTATAAAATGCTAACGGATGGTCAATATCTCCTTCCCCAGGTTGTGATAACACTACTCCTAAGGCAATAGAATACGCATCGACATGCACATGAAACTCCTTGCTCCAATCTGGGAAAACCAGAATAGGTGCAGTAACCATTTTCTGTTTTAGTGTGTCAAAGCTCTGTTGGCATTCCCATGTCCAGTGAAATTGACAGTATTTCTTCAAAAGAATATCCATAGGTGTTGTAATCTGGGCACATCCTTTAATGAAATTCCTGTAATATCATGTATGTCCCAGTGCAATGTGCAACGGTTTGACTAAAGTAGGAGGGGGTAGATCAACTATAATGGCAATTTTATATGGATCAACCAACAATCCCTACGTGCATACAATATGACCTAATAACACTCCAAGTGGTGAGAAGAATATGCACTTATTTAGATTCAAGGTAATTTGACACTACCTACATTTTTCCAACATTAGCCTTAGACATTCAATATGATTTTTCAATAAACTTAAAACAGTCCAATCATCAAAATATGCTTCTAGAAATTTATGCAGAAATTCCTTGAATGCTTCAATCACCACCCTGAAAAAGATGGCTAGGGAATTATTCAATCCAAATGGCATCACTGTATACTAGTAGGATCCCCATTCTGTTTCAAATGTGGTCTTATGGAAATCTTCCTTGTCAATCTGGATCTGATGGTATCCTAAAAATCCATCTGTAAAAGAATATACCTCCTAGCCTCCCACATTATCTAACACTTCGTCAGTGAATGGTGTAGGGAAGGGGTCATGCAAATAGGCATCATTCAGCTTCCTAAGATCTACACAGATCCTCATCTCTCCTGTCTTCTTGTCTTGTACCACCATAGGGCTAATCCACTCTGATTCTTCAACAAGTTCTATAATCCCTGCTTCCAACATTCTGTCGAGCTCAATCTTCACTTTATCCTTATATTTAGGGTTTAATATGTATGGTCTCTATTTGAATGGTCTTGCATCTGGTTTCAAAGGGATCCTCATCTCTCCCATAGGCCCTTTAATGCCCTTCATCTCAGTGAACTTGGTCGGAAACAAGTCTTGATATTCATGAAGTAACTCTGTGATTTTGTCAATAGTAGCAACATCCTAGTAATCTCCAACATTTGTAAGCTTCAATGTCTTCTCTATTCTAGTATGGACTTTCTTGATCTTGATCGGTTGTCCAATAAATGGTAGCTCAAATCCTAGTCCTTCCACATCTCTTTGGCCTTCTGTTTCTGTGATTTTCACCTTCCTAGGATAATCGTCTTCATCAACATTGATGTTGTAATAGCCTTGCAGTTTCTGGAGAGGCGTAGTCCATTCGTCCTCTTCTTGTTCTAAAGGGGGGCTAGAGGCATCCTTAAATACTTTTTGTCTTACAATATGTAACATTTGATCTATTGAGGGATATTTACTGTCAAATAAGAAGGTGGTTACAAAGTTCTGAGTCATACCTTCCCAATCTAGAGTGATGAGGCACAACTCCACTTGAAGGTACCAATTGATAGGGGTCGTGTCTAGTGTGTTAATGAACTTGTGCACCCACTTCTCTTGAGGAATGGTTCTCCAAGATTCCTCGCAACTTCTCACATGGTCCTTTGGGTAGCTTCGACCTATGTACCAAACTTCGCACCCTTCCACTTGTGTTGAGAACCACGTGGTCATCAGGGTATGACATTGTACCCATTCTGTAATGTTTTTTTTGTGTGTCCCCCACCATCTTGTTGGTGTTTATTTCAATTCCTCATCCATTGCGAACAATATCTTTTGTGTTGGTACACATGCTTCAAATTATGACAAGAATGTTTCTAAAGGATTCAGACCATCAAAGGTGGGAAAGTTACTTACTGTTGTGCTGATCCAATGAACTTCTCTGGTTAATCTAGAACATATCCTTGTAGATAATTCATACATTTTGTTATGCCAGTTCTCTAGTGCTTCTTTTGAATATGATGAACATCCGTTGTCACTTCACCAACTTAGGTTTCCATCGACCGTAGGATTAATGTAATACTAATGTCTGGCTGTTAGTTTGTATATGTTTTCCAATTCATATACACGATATTCTTCTCTAATAGGTTATGTGTATCGTTGAACTTCATCTAGATCTAAATGTGCAATGACCCTAAGGCAATGTCTCTCAAATTTCGTACGTATTTTATTTAAATCAATTGTTGTTCCTGAGTTTATACTTTAAGGCTCTAAAGTATACTGTCAAGGCATATGAAAAGATGGAGGAAGTTGAGGATAGAAAAAATCAATGATAAAAAGGTGAGGACTATAGTTGGTTTCTCAACTGTCTCTGTCAAAATTCCCAGTTTTCCTGAATACTGATATCTCTCTCAATTGTTGCCCATGAATGTTCTAACTCAACCCAGTTATTTGTTGTTTGTAAGATAGTGTTAAATAAATTTAGAGCGATGATGGTTTGATCTGAAAGACCGGTTTCGATGTTAGGTTGCCTTGAAAATGGTACTATCATGAGGGATATGTTGGACACACCTATAAGATTCTCTCACAAGAAGATCTCCATCAATACTCCAAAAGATATTCACAAGAAGCTCCCCATTGATCCACAAAAGGATTCTCACCAAATGTCCATTTTACAAGAGATCCTAGCTTCTTATTTATACTTTCATCTTCTAGGTCACTTAACCCATTTTTAGGTTACTTAACCCAT
>JZKD02S1123034.1:0-12955 GCA_000966675.3 Picea glauca | reverse complement strand
CATTGAATCCATCTTATTTTGTAGTTCATTTATGTCCCTACGCATTTCTTCACCTTCATCAAGAGTCCAAGTAGGATTTTCTGGAGGTTTATTTGGTGTAGAAGTTCCCTTTTTGTGTGGCATGTTGGCCAAGTATCACTTTTGAACCTTGATTTTGAGGTGGTTCTGCTAGACAATATTTCTTCTGTTGTATCTCGTAAGTTTTGGCCCTTCTAGGTATGAAACTTTCCTTTATGTATTTCTTTTATATTTCTTCTCTACAATGCCACAGGTCTGATCAAAATTGGATGTTCCAAGTGAAATTTACAGTAACTTCCCCACAACTTGTCAATTTTTGGCCTTTCCAGGAGATCTCACTTGTATAGTGTGCCCCGCACAAAATAATTGATATAAAATTCTGAAACTCACACCAGAAATACTACAAACTGTCCAAAATCCAATGCAACTAGTCCCACACAATTTGGATACTCTAGGAAGAAGTTATGATTGTTTTACCCGGAACACCTTCTTGAGACTAGTCAATAGGACTAGTCTGATACCCTATCTTACACAGGATGTATCTACAAATTCATGATGACCCAAAAGCTGAAATTTTTACCATAGATACCTTACTAATTTCTGTAAATAGTCTTTGGAGCTCAGGGTCTGAAACATTACAGAAATGTTTTTATAGCGAAAATTCCACAATGACTTAGTTCAGGACGATTCCAGAACCCTATCTTGTACAGGTTGTATCTCTGAAAGTATAAGGCGTCAGGAGCTGAATTTTTAACCCAACGTACCTTGATCCCTCTACTAAATATAATCCAAGTCATTCCTTCTGAAATGTTGTAGAAAAAAACTTATAGTGAAAATTCCAAGGTGTCTTAGATGTAGTAGCGAAACCCCAAGACCTTGATCTCTAATACCATATGTTAAGAACCAAATATCAATATAGCATAGAAAATCCTCAGAAAAAGTACTCAACACCTTGAAAAAGAGATAATTTCAGATAATAAGCCTCTTCGAGGGGAAAACCTCCTTTTACCCCACTTAAATGTTCAAGTATAAGATGATTCAAAATGAAAATGTCTCCTTGGTATATATAGGAAACTAGGAGGTATAATTACAATTAATGGCCTAAAGACGACATAAATAAAATAACATTACTAATATAATATGCCCCAATTAAGGGGTAATGAGCCAATATTAGGGCTTAACAAGGACTGAGTTCGAATCGAAGCCAGACATCCCATAAGATAATGGAGGGCCCGTCACACTTTGTGTAAACGGAGCAGTGGTCTTCGCCGATGATGGTATCAGAACACTACCCAAGGTAGAGGGTATCAAGACCAATGTGGTCCAAAATAGAGAAGGTGGGTTAGGAGGAAAAATAACCCCTATGGTAGTAGCCGAAATAGGAGTATGGGGACTACCAGATGAAGTAGCAACATTTTATTCCATGGTTGCTTGTAAGATTATCTGACACTCGGAAGGTGTCACCTTGGCAGGGACAACTTGTACTAAGATTGGTGTTGACAAGTCAGTAATCGTAGGGTTGGTTGTCCCGAGAGATTCACCTCCAAGGTCAGAAATAGTAGGTTACTCCGGAGTCGAATAATCTCCTCTTGGAGCAGACTCGGATACAATTTACTATGGCTCGGTCGCTTCGAAGTAACTGTGTTGGTCAAGTCTTCGACGTGACAATGGAAGAGGTGGCTATAATGCAATCTGTGGTAGGCCCTAAAGCCTTTGTGACCAACGAAGATCTTAATCTTCTATTTTCTGAAAATATCAATCGACACAGTAAGGATTAACTAGTGTTTAAAACCAATCAGACACTAGAAAAATTCCGATAAGACAAATCAATAAAACAACTATCTAGTAGGAAGAATAGTTATGCCAGCCAACATTAGAGAAACTAACTGAGGGAGGTGGATGGAGGAGGTATATGGCCCCCACCGTAAGGGATAACATTAAAGGGGACTTAAGTGCCCTGGTAGACCCTTGCACGAGAGCGTTTGAGCTCCCTACCCCCAAAACCATGGTATGTAAGGTGGAGTAGGTAAGGAATAAGTTCAAATCAAAGTTAGGCATCCCATATGTAAATGGAGGGCCCGTCATACTCTGCGTAAATGGAGCAGTGGTTGTCGTCGATGACGGTATCATACCACTACCCGAGTTAGAGGGAGTTAAGATCACTGTGGTCCGGTCTAGTGAAGGTGGGTTAGGAGGAAAAATACCCCCTATGGTAGTAGTCTAAACGAAAGTGTGACAACTCCTAGATGAAGTAGCAACATTTTCTTCCATGGTTTCTTGTAAGACTATATGATGCTCGAAAGGTGTCACCTTAGGAGGGAAAAATTGTACTAAGATTGGCGCCAAAAAGTAAGTAATCAGAGGGTTGGTTGTCCCGAGAGCTTCTGCTCCAAGGTCAGAAACAATAGGTTCCTTCATAGTCGAATAATTTCCTCTTGGAGAAGGCTCAAGCATAGTTTTGTGTGACTTGGTTGCTTCAAATGACCCTTGTTGGTCAAGTACTCACCGTAACGATGGCAGAGGTGGATCTAATGCAATTGGTGGCAGGCCCTGAAGCCTTCGTGACCGATGAAGCTCTTGATCTTCTATTTTTTGAAAATATCAATCGACATAGTAAGGATTAATTAGAGTTTAAAACCAAGCACACACTAGAAAAATTCCTATAAGACAAATCAATAAAACAACTATCTAGTAGGAAGAATAGTTACGCCAGCCAACACTAGAGAAACTAACTAGTGCAAGTGCAACTCGAACATGGAATAACCCTTCGGGTATACTCTATGAAGTGTGACCTGATTCCTTCCCTAGGTACCATAGTATACCCCTGTAGTCACCTGTGTAAGTCCCTAGAATATTGGAAACTAAGTTTTCAATTCACAGTTAGTCCCTAGGAGGGTACAATCGACAGTCAGGCAGATCACGATGAGAAGGATAACAAGTATGAAACCTATCGAGGGTATCAAAAGAAAGTGGTCTGGAAGAAAAAAGAGGATATCTAATGGATTTGAGGTCCATGAAGCTTCGTAGGAAAATGCAGTTGGTATTATTCCCATGACATATCCTCAATAAGATTTCCCCACTACGTTTAGTTTGACTTTGGAGGGGTTATCTCCACTTCCTTTCCTCACGTGAACTTGCATTTAGCCCCTGTGTTAGAGGGGGGTCCCAGATAAATTTTATGACACTGGAATTTAACACTCCCTAACTATGACTCCAATGTTTGTTTAACGGCTTTGAAGATTTTCATCTCCAACATAATTCAAGGCCCTAACCCTAAACTTGTTAGTTGACCCTACAAACATAAAAAGTCTAATTAATTTTAGATTTAGCATTCATTTTAATGGCTTGATTTTCTCAAGGGATATGGTGGTGAAAATAGTGATGTTATAAGAGATGAAAAAGAGGAGAAAAATATGAAACTTGAAAGAAAAATTACTTCTAATTAAAAGAAAAGTTTTACAACTAACTCTTTGTAACCAACTTTTCTTTAACTAATTTTTTCAAGATCTTTAAAAATAAGACCTAAAAAAAAAATTCTCTTGACTACAAGCTACTTCTGTCTCAAGAAATTAGTAAAGAACTTAAAAAACTGACTCTTTTTCCTTTATAGTAAATAACCAACTCTAACTACTTTACCAAACTGAAAATAAAAATCTTTTTTTTTAAATTGCTTCAAACAGAAAAACTGAAATAATTTTTTTTTTCTCTTTTTTCAAAGAAAGTGAAAGGGGTAAAAATAATACTAAGACAAGACTGAAATAGATCTTTATCCCACTGCGGATTGCAGAGAATCACTCAAGATACCAAAAGGGAAGATCTATAATTCAAATACCCGCTTAAAACCCTTTTAGAAGTAAACACAAGAAAATCAAAGAAGACAAGTAAAGTGAAATCTAACCTAGGCTATGGCTGTAAAACAAAGACTCTGAACTGAAACAAGAAACCCTGAGAAGTATAAACCTCAATTAGAAAAGAGTTTGGCTTCCTCTTTTCAAAATAAATTCTGAACCAGAGATGTTGGTTGTTGCTTCAGCAGTCTGTGTATGTACGCGGGTTTTTTACTGAGAGGAGCGGGTATGTATGTGGGCTAACTCGAGACATGGAACGTATACCTGTATATTTATTTTAAAAAATAAAGAAATAGATAGTATTATAGGGAAGGGAGAACTGGTATGGCACCTAAAGGTGACTAGAATCCCTTAAATGACTCAGAAAACTTGAAAGAAACTTGAAAGGTAGAAAAACCAATAAGACAACCCAAAATACCCTAAAAAACCTTAAAGGCTTCTCCAGTATGGTTGTTAGTTCTGCTAGTGGGAAAAACCCCCTATGACTACACCAGGGTTCAGAATGTAGGCAGATCAATTAACTGTCTAAAATTCAATTAATTATCTATACTACCCCAAACATACCAAAACTCATATGAAGAAAGCAAGGAAGAGGAGATCGGGTAACTATACCTCTAATCCCACGTCTGGTGATGACCTTCTCGCACTTGGAAGTTATGTTGACTGCACACCTCCTCCCATGGATGACCTGCATCCAAAGATTGACAAACAAAAAAATTCAAGAATGATATTTCGTATATAAGTTAGTGTTAGATGTTATAATTTCAAACATAAACCAACAAACGTATTCAAGACACCATCATTTGGGACAGGAAAATGTAATTATTTTATTAATAACACAATGATTATACCTTTACAATCAAAGTCGGCTACTGCTTTGTGAACTTGGTCCAGGCTCCTCTTCACCAAGCTCCAAGTGCACCTTGTATGGAATTCTCCTCTCAACCTTCTTATCTCTTCTTGGGAAGCGAATGGGTTAAATGGAGGGAGAAAGGGCTAATGAGGGAATGCTGAGGAAATTCTCACAAAAGGGAAACAATATCTTGGACAAGGAGGGGAAGTGAAATTGGGCATAGTTTTCACTATTCTTATGCTTAGATTTGAAATGAGACCCCAAAACCTCCTTTTATATGACAAAAGGATGGTTATTCGGTTGGGTGACGGGCTATAGTAGGTGGATTAGTTGGGAAACTACCCAATAGCCTGTAATCTCAATGAATTCCTTGCAAATTTTAATTTTTTCAACTTTTGCAAGTATACACGGGCTGTAATCGTGCAGTATGCATATGTACACAAGCTATAGTGGTGTAGAAAGCTTATGTATGCAGGAAATAATGGTTTAGGAAACGTACATATTCAAAACATTGGTTTTTTAAGAAGAGAAACTTAGTAGTTCTTTGGAAAAAAATGCAAGTAAGAGGGCCAAGGCCATGTATGCATGTGTAGAGAAATTTAGGGTTATAACACAAATGAATTCCAAAGACATCATTTACCTTGAGGAGTTCTTGGTCCATTCTCGAAAATATGTCAGGTTGCCACTACATCATGGACATATGATTCACTCTTACTCAAGCTTAGTTTCAACCATAGGTTGGTTTTATGCTCTGGTCCATCAATGGTGATGATTTTATCTTACTCAATTTTGTCATGGAAGTCACTCCATGAGGCAGTTGACTCGAGGACAAGCCAAATAATAGCAGTGGAGGCTTGTTGGCACCCATATTTTTTTCGTAAATATCATGTCTGCGCTCAAACTAAGGTGTGTGCATCTATTTAAGTTTTGCACATGCTCAAGCAGTTTCGAAAAGGGTGATAGGAGGTGCGCACATTAGGTCAAGTTTTGTTATTGTGTGCCATTTTGAGTTCTTCCAAATGCATGCCGGTCTAAGTTTTGTGATGTGTGCTAGAAATCAAGAATATACCACATGCATGCCGTAATCAAGAAAGAATCTTCGAGAAATATCCCAAAATGATGACTACAAACAACACGAGGGAATGTGGAGCATAAAGAAGATGATATGGCAAGGTAGTTGAGATTTCCATTATTCCAAAGAGGCTATGTGGAATGCATGCGAGTGACAGAAGCATGAGGGGAGGGAATTCATAGGAGTGAGTGGGGAAGAACTAAAAGTGAGAGAGCGTTAGCTCCGAGAAGTAGATAAAAGGGAGAAATGACAACAAAAACATAGTTAACTTATTAGTTACTTGATTTTTTTTTTATAATTGTGGGTATTCATGTTGTCAATGATCTCACTCTAATCCTGTTAACACATAAAATTGATCATGCAAAGGAGGATTAATGGTTTTCAGAGCCTACATTTAGCCATATCCCCCGCTATTATGTCATACCATCAACTAACATCCTCCTCAAATTATGTAAGCTATAGTTGAGTTGGCGTTGCGAACTAGTTAAGGAATAGGGTTGTCGGCTGGATAGGTTGCAAGCATCCTGGTGCAAATTCAAAATTACCAGCATCAACCTCATAGTCATCAGGTACTCCATGAGATTTTTTGTCTTGTTTGGAGGTCAGGAAAGGGTTTGGCTACTTGATTTTACTTTGGCTCTATGAACTGGCTCATGCACTACAAATTTAGATAGGCGCTATGAAATGCGCTACAAAATGCACTATGGAATGTGTTGCGGAAACTCTGTTCTAGACTGTTGAACTGATATTTTCAACCAGTTGACTTCTAGGAGAATTTCCTGGTGAAGTAGGATGAATTTTCAAAATCCAATGGAGTTTATTTTCAAGAACGAACCTGTGAACATTAACCTCTTTCATTTTTCACACAAGTGTCATGGATTGGGATATTTGAAAGAATCTTTGAGCCCTATGTTTTCAGTTTTCATGATTTCCTGTTTGAGACATGTTTTTGCGAAACGTATTCTGGCTAGTTGGATATGAATTTAAAAAACTGAGAGAGGTTTTTCTTTAGAATGATCTGATATACAAAAACCGTTCTCCGATTTTACATAGATATTATAGTTTGATAATTACAAGTGTCACTTTGAAGCCCATTTTTCAGAATTTTTCCTCTTGAAAAGTAGGAAATTAGTTAAAATGTTCCAATTTTTGTTTGTAGTTGTTTCTATTTTGGGAAAGGGGTTGTAGTTCGAATGGGTGAACTCGAAAGGACCTATAGAACTATATATTCATTGTACAATAGGAGAGGGAGTTTGGATTCATGACCCAAGAGAGGCTAGAGATAGTAGGAGCAGTTTTAGNCCTTTCCTCAAGCCTAAGAAGAATTCAAGCAAAGCAGTTGGAGGACAAAGAAGAGGAGGAGCCCAGGATCAGGATCAAGGAACGATGGCCGATCTCTATCATTATTGTAAGTTGATTCATCTTGAGATTAATAAAAGAATACTTTTCCCGTCCCAGTGCATGAGTTATATATGATTTATTCGATTTATGCTTAATCTTTAACCCTCAAGTAGAATAATAGCATGCATGCGTAGTGTTTTTTCTTGATTGCAGGATTGTCTTTGGAAGGACCAGTGCAAGCAAACGAACAAAGCGCAATGGAGGATCTACACCAAACATCAGTAAAAAGGTTAGTAGGTCTTTTCCATGCTTGTATGTGAAAAAGGGGTTTGAGTTTTGGGGTGATAGGTTAAAAGTGATTTCTTTAGGGTCATGATCTGCATGCAAGCCTAACCCTAGATTGCTAGTCCGTAGGGTATTATTTCCCAACAACAGAGTTGGAAACTCCACTGGGGATTTACTCTTTAGGGTTTTCCAGATTTAGTTGAAGACTTTTGGGTAGTTCAAAGAATTAGATTTTCTGTTTCTTTGTTTGTCTGTTTTCTGTTAGGTCAGAGCTAGTAGGGAACCTAGTTCTTTATACCAGTTTTTCCTTGACTGTTGCTTGACATTAATTATCGGGACACATAGAGGTACACGCGGCCTAAAGAAGGCCTTCATGCGTGTGACCCGCGCCCTAACCTTCTACAGCCCACGTTTGAACGCTTGCTGTGGTGGTTTCAGTAGCGTGTAGGAGTCAGAAAGCTTGAGAGGCAGTCTCCCTCTTCCCTGTCAGAATTATCATTCTCAGGGGGCTTTCTGGATCATGTCTGTGTCTTGCTAGTTCACAGTCTTGTCTCAGTTTGCTTTATTGCGTGGTGTTATTCTTTGCAATTATTTTTCTTTTCTGTTAAAAAGAAGCATCCAAGCCTTCAAGAGACCCTAGTTGTCAATACCAGAGGCCTCTTCCAGGTCTGGGCTGCATGTGTTTAGTTTTTTCTTGTATTTTATACATACACGCGGCCTGTGCAAGTGCAGCCTGCGGGTACCCGCGTGCTGTGTTAGGTCAACATGTGTTTGAACGCGTGCTGTTTCAGTAACAATAGCGGGCTTGATTGGGTGTTTTTCAACCAGGGTGGGGAAGTCATCCCCTCCTGTGGTGAGAAGTGTTCCTCTCAGGAGTTTGAGTCTAGGGTGGCACAGTCAGTAGGTTAGGGCCTCATACCCTTAGCCTGTTCTTTCTTAGTTGATTGTTGANCCGGTTATACTGGAGCCACCCCCGCCACCATTGAGGCGGAAGCTAGACCAACAAGGGTCTTTCGAAGCAACCAGGTTACAAACCATTGAGCCCGAACAACTCCCGGAGGAATCAATCTCTAATCTTGGTGCGGTTGAAACCTCAACCACTGATACTTGGATGCAAGTTATTGTGCCAATTCAATTTTACGAAAGCCTGTCAGTGCCTCACACAGCTATGGCAACAAACATTGTTACTTCCTCTGGGAATTCTTCTATTCCCATCACCGTTGTCACCACAGGAGAAGCATCGCCTAACTTGCCTCCATCGGTCCAGGCCACCATGGTCTCGACCGCAACTATGTCACATAGTGGACCATCCCCATCTATCGTGGCGGCCACACCTCCCTTCAAACCTAGTGCGACATGCCCTTCGTTCTCATACGGTATGCCTAGTTCAGGTACAAGTCCTACACTCACTCACTCCACTTTACAGACTTTGGGTCTCGGGGCAGGGAGCTCTAACGCTCCTCTGCAAGGTCAACTTGGGGGAATTCTTGTCCCTTTTAATGATTTTCCTTATGCTGGAGGTCATATCTCTCCTTCGTCCCCTTCGCTTGGTGGTCTGCATCAGCAGTTCGCTGGGAAGCCTACACACACGAGTTCAATTGGAGTTGGGAATCAAGGAACACCTACACAAACTCAGTCGGTAGGTTCGTCACCATTTGTTTGGAACAAGACATTTGGTAATAACACTTTCTCATCCACTTCTTTCCCATCTGGGGGCACACCCATTTTTTTACAGTCTACTCCGGCACAGGGAAATATTCCTGCACCGGGGGCACATATACCAGGACCTTGGAACTCAGGACAAGGATCCATTACTTCCTCTGGAATGTCGTTCTGTGGTAATTCTTTCCACAGTCAATGGAACCCCGGACAAACTTCTATGCCTCTCCCATCAGGACCGGCATGGAGTAATCCTTCCCAAAGTCCATCAAATACGATGAATGCCCAACATCCTATGTCCTTTATGGGGAATCATCCAATGATGTCTCGACAGATGCAAAACCCTTACGTTGGTCAGGGCCATGGTTTCTACCAGAATCCAGGCAAGCAACCAAACTTTTCCTGGAAACCTGGTGCCAGTCAAACTCCAGGACCCTTTTTCCCAGGCTATCAGCAGCAACCCAAACTACCATTCCTGGCAACGTTACACATGCCAGATTTGACAAGGTTGTTAAATGATCCTATCTGTCACGATCCGCGTTGGCCTCCTATGCCAACGAAGTTGCCTTCGAACATTCCAAAGTTCAAGGCCAAGCCTAACGAAGATCCAGGTGATGATGTGACTACTTTCCACCTTTGGTGTTCATCTAACTCACTGAAATATGACTATGTCCAGTTGTGATTGTTTCAACGCACTCTTATTGGGAGTGCCACAAAATGGTACATCAAGCTTGATCGCTCACGATATTCTTCTTTTGGCGAACTGGCTAAGGCCTTCCTTAACCATTTCCAATTACCTGTGAGATACGACATGGGCACAGAGCTGCTTGCTAATTTCGAACAGACGACAGCAGACCATATCTCTGATCATATCTGAGAATGGAGACGCCGAAAGAGTCTAATCAAAGTACCAGTTCCACCAGCATTCCTGCTTGAGTGGTTCCTTAAGTATTTAGTACCACAATTATCCAAAGACGTCGCAACTTCTGGGGTTTTCTCCGAATAAGATGCCATCATGAGGGCTCAACAGTTTGAGCTTATCTACTCTCAGTCTGGTTTATTATACAACATCCTGTCGGATGCGTCACAATCGATACTGGATAAAACTAGACAAAGAGTTGGACCACATGCCAATGGTATCATTGGTTCGGCACAAACCAAGCCCGCTGAGCAATTGACAAAACAATTGCAACAATTATCTATACAACACTCAGCAGCCAACCATATTACTACTTTGGCTATTCCTCCTACCCAAACGTCGAAAGTACACTCCGTACAGATGACTAACCCAAAGGCCACCCAGCAGCCTGAAGGGAAGAAAAAACAACGCAAGAAGGGTAAGGGGGATAAAAAATCCACTGATAATGTTGGCGAAGGCACCATGGAAAAGAGGAAGGCGAGGTATCCGTGCAACTTATGTGTGGAAGACCACCCGACCCATCTATGTCCTTGACTTGCAGAGGCCCAAAAGTTTGTCACATAGCAACAACAAGCTGTGTTGACTAATCCCTTTCAGCATGGGCAAAATTTAACTCAAGCCTCTACAAGTGTCGAAGGGGGCAGCCAAGAAACCTGCCCTCCCCCAAACAATTCCTCATCCACGAACGTATATATGGTTAGGGGTGATGCTTTAATAACGACTAGAGCGCATGACTATGGTAAACCAAGTGCCTCTGAGAAGGGTAAAGAAGCTGAAATCCCATCTCTTCCTCTACAGATTGAGAAGACATTGGGAGAAATGATGACACGCATTCCAAAAAGTGCGTTTAAAAAAGCTTCTCACAACACAAATGCAAGGGCCGCCCAGAATTACTCTGTGGTGGAAGATTTATCCCAAACCCCTTGTGCTATGTCCGCTTTGGAGGTCCTCCAAAGTTTCCCTACTCAGAGGAAAGCCTTGTTGACTGCTTTAGGCTCTACTGAGATTTGTAACCCGGGTACCATCATGTTAGATACGACTGACTTGAAACCTCATCTGCCTTACCACGTCGTGTTTCAGATAGTAGTGGCTCATCCCACGAAAAGTTTTACATGGAATATCTTCCGTACGGTGGTTGACGAGGGTGCTTAGACTTGCATTATGCCGTTAGCATGTTGGAAAGCCATTGTTCAGCCCGAGTTGTCTCCATCACCTACTCTCCTCACTATGTTCGATGGTCATTCTTTCCGACCACATGGCATCATTCCTTCTTTCCCTATGTAGTTAGGAGGGAATACCATGTGCGTCGAAGTAGAGGTAGTCGACGCTCCCCTCGACGATAACCTATTGTTAGGTCGAAGTTGGACTTATGCTATGCAAGCTGTGGTCACTATAGTTTTTCGAGTCTTGTTGTTTCCACACAAGGGTCGGATAGTGACCATTGATCAATTGTCCTTCTCTAGGACTGACCTAGCTTTGGGGGCATCCATGGTTCCTATGATAGATAATCCTCAAGCTGGTGTCATTAACATCAGAGTTGGTTTGTGCCCATCTTTGATGGGTACTTTCGATTACCCACCTCCTCATAATGATGTCAAGTTTATATCAAATCACCACAAGGTTGAGATTTTTCATGTTTCGTCGTTCCGCACGACTTACTTTCAGAATCCATGGATTCTTCCTTCCCCATCAGCTACGATGGATGAGACAGGGCACTTCGGCATGTCCATGCCCTTGTCGTTCACTGAAGTAGCATACTCTTTAGTCCAACAAGCTTCAGCCACTCCTGATCCGACTCCCGCACAAGATTTGGATCCACCTATAGAGCCTATCTGGGCTCCGGATTCTCTGGCTACCACCGATTCGTTAGACTTAGTCTTTCCTTCCGACAAAGTAGTAGTCGAAGCAATGACTAGTCCGGACAAACCTTGGGATGATCTTCATCATAGATCATATTTCCTCCCAGAGTTACACCGAATCGAGGCAGGCGAATTCACTATCACCATGACGGGAGATCAGTCGTGTCCTATTAACCTCTTAGCTACACAGGAAATTTATGCTGAAGGGAATATGGTGACTATCGCTGAAACCATACCTATTAACATCTCCCGAAACCCTGACGTCGTGGAGAATGTCTTTTTCGGAGCGAATTGCTCCCTCGAAGAGGTTCAAATTTACACAGATATTTTCAAAGAATTCCGCGGCGTTTTTACCTGGTCTTATGAGGAAATGCTAGGCATTGATCCACAAAGAGTCTATCATGAGCTTACTTTGTTGTTTTTCAAGCTCACTTTGAGATCCGAAAGAAACATCCGACGAGACTGCATTTATGCTTTTCGATATCGTCTGGATTAACTGAGAAAAGTAACCATTATGGAGTCTTCTTTAAGCCCTTTCCAGACTCCTTAAAGATGAAAAGATTGTCAAGTGACCTTGTTTCTTCACACTCATTAAATTGGTCTAGAAGAACGTTCCTTAAACGGGTCTCCTTTTAAGCCCTTTTCAGACCCTCTAAAAATGAAAAGATTGTCGAGCAATCTTGTGACCTTTCATGCTCGTTAAACTGAAATTTGAAGTCACATCTGTCCGGCAGTAGTTTACCCCTTTTTCGGCCCGGACAATCAATTGTACGAACAAAGGAACACTCTATTGAATTCCCATTCTTTAGAAGAGTATTCTCAGGTATAATTTTATTCCTTTTTCGGGCCTGAGGGACTAAATTTATGAAAAAGAAACCCCCTCAGAGTCCATAGTTAAGCTCTTTTCAGACTCCCTAAAATTGAAAAGATCGTCGAGTGATCTTATTCTTTCACACTAGTTAAAATGGTCCAGAAGAACATTCCTGACGAAGTCCATAGTTAAGCTTTTTTCAGACTCCTTAAAAGTGAAAAAATAGCTGAGTGATCTTGTCCTTTTCACACTCGTTAAAATGGTTTTGAATTGACGTCTAATCGGTGCTA
>JZKD02S1123012.1:0-12955 GCA_000966675.3 Picea glauca | reverse complement strand
AGGGTTCTATGGTGGAGGGATATATGGTATATGAATCCATGGTGTATATTAGTCAGTATCTTCCTAAATTAGCATCACAAGCTATGCATGCAGTGGATTGCATTTGGGATGTGAAGTCCATCAAAAAATTTGAAAGGGAGCAGTTGTTGGGGAAAGGTACAATGAAGAAAGTGAGGTAATTAAATTGTGGATATTTTTAATAGATATTAAATTTTTTCATTTTTTTGTGTATATGATCATACTCATTTAATATTTATTCTTTCATCATTTATTAATATTTACCATGGTTATAACTAATTTTTAATATTGGTGAATTGTGATTTTTTGATTGGTCAGTTGCTCAAGATTGGGATGCACTACATTTATACATTGCAAACAATATTGACTGGATGAAGGTATGGATTGATAGATGTAAAGAGCGTCATAATGGTAGGTTATCATGGAAAGAACTATCTGAATTGGTTAAAGAATCTCATCGTAATGGAGATTTTGATGTTATGTAGAGGGAAATAGATTTAGCATATTGTTTGAAAGATGGAAAGACAATAAAATTAACCCATTTTATTCAATTATTTTATATTATATTAATATGACTGTAGGTGTTTTTTTTTCATGTTATACTTTCCAAGTTATATAAATTTTTTATTATTAATTGACAATGGATCATTTACATGTCTGACATATTGCAGTTGAAACACCACAAGGCTATGTGGTGCAATGGTTGTGAATTTCACATCAAATAGTTGGATGAAACTGGAGAAATTCTTGATAGTGGGATAACTACAATATTCCAAGTCACTAATGTTTCCTCTACGAGTGACAGACATCCTCGAGAATCTGAAAATATATACTATGGGTTTTTGAATGATATAATTGAGTGTGACTTTAATTCCTTCAAATTAATTTTGTTCGAAGTCAAATGGTATTGGTTATGAATGCATGAACATGATGAGGAAAGAACCGTTATTCAACATGCCAAAAAATTTCTGATGATTAAAACAACAGTTTTTGAAAAAACAAATGACCGCTATGTTTTTCCAAGACAATGTGAATAAGTCTTTTATTCAAAGGTTCCAGGTAAGAGGGATTGGTCATTTGTTGTTAGATATTATCCAAGAGGAAGGCCAACAAAGTATATTGTAGATGAGGAAGATGATATTGAAGAAGAAGATGATGTAGAGCTAGAGCAGGAAGAATATGGGTCGATATATGAAGAAGACAGAGAAGATGAACCAAACGTAGGAGACAATGCACCAGTTCTTGATGATGATATCAATGAAGATATGCTCAAAAATGACATTGATGATGATTATGATGATATCATCAATCCTTTCAACATTGTTTTTTAATTGGATGATGATATGGATATTGAGTTGGATGATCAAGAAGAATATACAGAAGAAGGATGATACAAATGTTGCATTGGCCAATGAGGTTCGTAACTAGATATTTTAACTTGTATGAATTATTGTCTTTAAATAATCTTTAATTGTTTCATGGGTTAATTACATGTTTTTAAGTTTTATTTCATTTTTGTTTTGGTATTTTCTATGCTTGACTCTTATGTCTCTTTTGTTTGTTTTTTTTTTTTTTTATTTTATATATTGGGTATTGGGGAATTGGGGGTGATGGGGGGGGGGGGGGGGCAATATGAGCTTCCACCTTCACGTGGTTGGCTTTGTTTAGTAGAGAATAAATTATTCTCGAAACCAAGCGAAGTTGATTCATTCATATTTGTACTCAAAGATCACTCATAGACCCACTCTATATATCGTCTCATCTCGTCCTCATTTCATTTTAATTTTCTGATCGATCGAATTTTAAAGGAAACAACTATTAAAAGACATTGTACTAGGGCTAGAGTACATAATGGGAAATAGTGACCTGTGAATGGGGCCAACGTTGGAATTTTTTTAAAATGTTTCTGTATGCACCGAAATTTGACATGGATACTCTGTTCACATTTGACATGCATCGAAATTTGACATGGATAGTCTGTTCCATGTCAAATTTCAAGATAGTTCAAACAACAATTCTATAGAAGGGAATTTTTCGTTTCAAATTTCAAGATAGTTTCGACAATGATTCTATAGAAGGGAATGGCGAATGATGACAATTAGAGGTGTAAAATGATGAACTTTGATGAAAATGTGGACGATATCAAATATTGTGTTGGGACATCATACATTCTTTAGTCATGAAACCCTCCCATACAGTCAGGGCATGTGTCTAGTCTAACCATGTCAAATTTTGATGCATACAAGCACATATTGAAGAAATTTCAATGTTGGCTCCATTCACTACTCACTATGCGGGTTCGGTGCATGAAATTTGTGGTGGGTGAATTGGAAGTTCCATGACATTTCAAGAGAGTTCCAATAAAGATTCTATAGATGGAAACAATGACATTTGACAATGAGATGCCCATTATGAACGTTGTTGCAAACATGGACGATCTCAAATATTATGTGGCCAGAAAATCAGACATCCTTGAGTCTTGAAACCCTCCCATACCATCAAGGCATGTGTCTAGTCTAACCATGTCAAATTTTGATGCATACACGCACAATTTGAATAAATTTCGACATTGGCCCCATTCATTGCTCACTATGCAGGGTCAGTGCAAAATAACATTTGTGATGAGTGTATTGGATGTGCCATGACATTTCAAGAGAGTTCCGAAAAATATTCTATAGATGGAAATGAAGAATGATGATAATGAGACATCCATTATATTGAACGTTGATGCAAACATGGATGATCTCAAATATTATGCGGGGACATCAAACATCCTTAAGTATTGAAACCCTCCTATACCTTCAAGGAAACTATATAGTCTAACCATGTCAAATTTCAATGCATATGGGCACAGATTGAAAAAATTTCAACGTTGGCCCCATTCACTGCTCAATGTGCGCGGTCAGTGGAAGAAATTTGTGATGGGTGTATTTGAAGTTCCATGTCAAATTTCAATATAGTTCCGACAACAATTCTATAGAAGGGAATGAAAACATTGTCAATGAGACGTGCATTATGAACGTTGATGAAAATGTGGATGATCTCAAATATTATGTGGGGACATCATACATCCTTGAGTCTTGAGACCCTCCCATACTATCAAGGCATGTGTCTAGTATAACCATGTCAAATTTTGATGCATACAAGAACATATTGAAGAAATTTCAATGTTGGCCCCATTCACTGATCACTATGTGGGGTCGATGCATGGAATTTGTGGTGGGTGAATTGGAAGTTCCATGACATTTCAGGAGAGTTCCAACAATGATTCTACAGATGGAAACAACAAAATTTGACAATGAGACACCCATTATGAACATTGTTGCAAACATGGACGATCTCAAAGATTATGTGGTCGGGACATCAACCATCCTTGACTCTTGAAACCCTCCCATACCGTCAAGGCATGTGTCTAGTCTAACCATGTCGAATTTCGATGCATACATGCACAGTTTCAAGAAATTTCAACATTGGCCCCATTCACTGCTCACTATGCATGGTCAGTGCAAGATGACATTTGTGGTGGGTGAATTGAAGCTTCTGTGACATCAAATTGACTTGGTAATTCAATAATAAAACCCTCCTTAAGTAGTATGAGGGGATATCAAACATCCTTAAGTATCGAAACCCTCCCATACCTTCGAGGAAACTATCTAGTACTCTAACCATGTGAAATTTTGATGCATACAGGCACATATTGAAAACATTTCAACGTTGTCCCCATTCACTTCTCATTGTGTAGGGTCGGTGGAATAATTTTTTTATGGGTTTATTTGAAGTTCCATGTCAAATTTCAAGATAGTTTTGACAACAATTCTATAGAACAAAATGACAAACATTGACAATGAGAGGTGCATGATGAACGTTGATGCAAATGTGGACGATATTAAATATTGTGTGGGGACATCATACATGCTTGTGTCTTGAAACCATCCCATACTTCCAAGGAATGTGTCTAGTCTAACCATGTCAAATTTCGATGCATACAAACACATATTGAAGAAATTTCAACGTTGCCCCATTCACTAGTGCTCACTATGTGGGGTCATTGCATGACATTTGTTGTGGGTGAATTGAAGCTTCTGCGAAATCAACTCGACTTGGTAATTCAATAATAAAACCCTTATAATGGTTTACATATGGCTATGGTTAAGGCATCAAGACTCATCACCTATGAATAGATTCTCCTAATGGTGCATGTATCCCAAATGGTGGCTTATAAATATCCCCTCTCAAGGGTGTGTGTAGTTGTTTAAGACCTCCTTTTGTCTCATGATCCCAAGAATCTTCATTTAGGTCATATGTACATTTTTCCTACCTTTGACCATGGTCAAGACCCCAAGATCCATCCCTAGTATGAAAAACCTCTTATAGGTGCCCATATCCCACTCAAAGATCAAAGATCCCTTTTATAGGGTTTACATGGAACTTTAAAGCCTTGTTCATGGATCAGATCCTTAAAATATTTATGCAATACTTGATTCCATTTATTTCCTCCCCTTAATATGGTTAACACTTCAATATGCATCCTTGCTACACAAAAATATCCTAATGGCCCCCGTATCCAAAATGGAGGCCAATATCCCTTTTAATTGGAATGTGTAGTGATTCAAGGACCCATTCATGGATCATGAATCTTAAATGTTTTATGTAGGCCTTAATACCATTTATTTTCTTCCATGATCATGGTCATATTCCTAAGACCCATCTCTTGTGTCTAAAACTTTCAAATGGTGCATATATCTGGTTTATAGTACAAAGATTTCATATGAGGGTTTGTGTGGTGGTTCAAGGTGTCATTAATGGATTATGAACCCTAAAATATTAATTTATATTATATATCCCTTGCTTTCTTCATCGACTATGGTTGAGGCCTTGAGATCCATGCATGGTATGAAAATTATCTCAATCATTACCATATCCAACCAAGAGGCCAATGATCCATGTTTGTGTGGTGGCTTGAGACCTAGTTTAAGGAAAAGGGCCCTAGAATCTTATTTTTGGGCCAATGGCCCAAGACCCATATCTTGTTGCAAAACATCTGAAATGGTAACCATATCCCACTTAAGGAAAAATGTACTTTATGGAGGTTTTTGTGGTGGTTTGAGGAATATTTCATGTCCAATAAGATATATACAATTTATGTAGGGGCCAAGGACCTTAATTTCCTCCCCTAATGCCACCCATCTTCCATTTCTATGAAAAATATTTCTTTTAGAGGACCCATGTCATAGATCAAGGCCTTGACCATGGCCCATTGGCCCAAGAATCTTCATTTAGGGTCTAATTCCCTATATTTATCCCCCAACCATGGTTAAGGCCTCGATGTCATTCCTTGATGCATAAAAAATTGTATCCCTAGTATCAAAAACCTTTTATAAGTTCCCATATCCCAATTAATAGAGATCAAAGACCCCTTTTATAGGGCCTATTTGGTGCTTTAGGGACTCATTAATGAAATAGATCCTTACAATATTTATATAAGACTTGATGTGATTCATTTCGGCCATTTACCATGGTCAATACCCCAAGACTCATGCTTGGTGTACAAAACCTCCTAACCGTGCTCGTATTTGAAGCACAAACCAAATATCCCCTCTAAATGGCTTTTGTTGTGATTCAAGGACTCATTCATGGATCATGAGCCTTAAAAGATTCATTTAGGTACTAATACCCTTCATTTTCTCCCATGACCATGGTTAAGGTCTTGATACCCATCCTTTATGCCTAAAACTTTCTATGGATGCTAATATATGATTAATAGGATAAATATTCTATCTAGAGGGTTTATGTGATGGTTTGAGGTGTGATTAATGAAGTATGATCCTAGAATATTAACTTAGGTACTGTTGGCACAGGGGTAGACCCAGGGTTCACTCCAAGAGTGCACCAACAAGCCCTAGCTACTGGACCTTTCGGAAACACCTGCGAAGTAGATGTAGTCTAACCCGAAGCAGATTAGAGGGGGGTTGCACGACATAGATGTCTACAACTAGGGGAATATCAAGTGGAACTAATACAACAATAATGCAACATTCATATATCTCTTTATCAGCTAGATCTACTTTGCGCAACTATACATATGATCTAACACCATAATTCAAATAATAGTATAATAATGAAAGAGATCCAGGCATCAATCACACATACGACACAAAATATACGTGTTTCACCCTCTCTCTAGGGATACGTCGACAAAAATTTTCTTATGATATATTAAGATAAAGCTTACAGTTCTGATCTGTGCTCTTAGTCAGCAGATCTTCTCTCTTCTTCTCTCTATCTCCCACCTTCTTGTGCACCCAGCTGCAGGACTTGATCTTCACACCTAGATGATGGTCTTACAATACCAGAAGGCTCTCACTTTCAACACTCCTCTCTATCGCAGTACAATAATCTCTTAACCAACAACAATTAATATCAATACCCAACACTAGTACCGACCTGACCTAGGTCCTCTCGACCTCTATTTATACATTATAGTCCCTCAATAATAGCCTTAGGTCAAAACCTAGGTGTCAAAACCCTAATTACCCAAAACCCTAGGTTTCTAAAACCCTAGGTCAACTGGACCCACCTTTTCAGGGCTTCGCCAGCATGTCTTTCCTCCCTTCCCGCACTGTGCTCCAAAGCATCCAATGGCGTCTTTCTCTGCTTGTTGAGTTGTCTATGATTCTTTTCTCTTATTGATTTATCATCCCTGATCTCCTCATTCAACAGCTTGATTTTCCATACTTCGCTCCATCTTTTCTACTCTTTTGCTTACTTTTCCCCAGTGATTGTCACTGTGTCTCTTACACATTTTTTGTTTGAAGTTTTCTTCCTCGATCTTCGCTTCCTTCCATAACTAAGGGCCAATAGGCCCCCAACACTCACCTGTGACTCGTCACGAGGCACTTCAGTTCTAATTTTTCCATGTCACTTTGAATTTGGACTACGTAGTGAAGCCTTTTCTTTCTGCTCCATGTCTCCTTCCCATCCTTGTGCAGACTATATTTTCTGTGTCTGGTACCTAGTTTCAACTACACCTGGTACCTAGTCACTTTTCTTCCTTTCTTTTACTGAGAGCTGTGAGGCATCTGGTTGTCATAGTACAATTTCAGTCGATTCCCATTTACCAATCCCTATTTCCATTCTCCCTTCAATGTCTTCAGTTGCGCAGCTCCTCCTTCTGTAACATAGGTGATCTCATATGGTCCAAGCCAATGCATTCTGAACTTCCTTGGATGTTTTAGAAATTTACTGTCATACATCGGTACTAAATCACCTTGCTTAAATGCCTTCTTCTTGATGTGTCTGTCATGATATGCCTTATCTCTTTCCTTCTGTACTCGACGGAATCCTACCATAAATCTATCTTCTTCTAATTCAACTAGCTAGGAAATCCTGTCATGAACAATGCCAATATCATCCATGTCTGTAAATGCAACAATTCTTAAGCTCGGTACCAAGTACTCCATCAGGACAATAGCTTCAAGACTATACACCAACTTGAAAGGGGCCTGCATTGTTAATTTCTTGCAAGTGGTTCTATAATCCCAGAGTACTGCTGATACTCTTAAATCCCAGTCATCCCTATTCACACTGCAAATATTTGTCAATGTTTTCTCCAAGATTTTGTTGAATTCTTCAACCGTTCTGTTTGCTTGTGGATGATAAGGTGTACTCTTCTGGTGGTGGACTGCAAATTCTTCAGTCAGAGATTCAACTATCTTATTGATGAAATGAGTGCCTTGATCGCTCATAAGGGTCTTAGGGCATCCAAACCTGGTTATTATGTCATCAAATATAAAACACGCGGTTGTAGTTGCACTACAGTCCTTGAATGATCTTGCTTTGGCCCATCTAGTTAGGTATTCTGTTGCAATGATAATATACCTTGCTCCTGTGTGCTTCCCTGATAGGTTTATAGGTCCCACAAAGTCAATGGCCCATTTTTCAAATGTTTGTAAGGTCATCTACAGTGCTAGTGTCATTTAATCTGTTTTGGATGGTTTTCCAACTCTCTGGAATACATCACAGGCTCTGGTATACTCTTTAGCATCTTTGTCTAAAGTAGGCCACCAAAGGCCAGCTCGCAGAACCTTTTGCGTAGTTGCTTTTCTTGTGTAGTGTCCTCCTACGATTCCTTCATGAGATTCTGTGAGGATCAGTGGACACTCTACCTCCATCACACATCTTCTTAGTATCTCATTAGGTCCCATCTTATATAGCTGACCAGCTATCTGTGAAAAGTCTGCAGCGCACCACTAGTTGTTTCTTCTGGGAAATTGTATACTCACTTGGAGCCATTCCTGTTGATAGGAATTGGACTATGTTTGTGAATTGGCCATCCATATTCCTAATGGTTAGAAGCTATGCATTTGGCAGTGTATCCTCCAGACTGGTGGGTTCTTCGCCATGTTCCAACCTCGATAGGTGGTCAAGTCCCTTTTTCATTCTTCCTGGCTTAACTATGATCTCAAAATCATATTCTTGAAATAGGAGAAGCCATATGCATATTCACCCCCCCAACACTGGCTTGTTGACTAGGTACTTCAGTGCAGAGTGATCAATAAACAGTTTAAAGTGTCCTCCTAGTAAGTAATGGCGGAATTTTTGCAACGCGTACACCATGGCTAATCCTTCTCTCTCTGTAGTAGTGTAATTGATTTTAGTTGTGGATAGCTTTCTGCTGGAAAATGATAATGGATGGTCAATGTCCCCTTCTCCAGGTTGTGCTAGTACTTCTCCTAATGCAATGGAAGATGCATCAACATGCACATGAAATTCCTTACTCCAATCTGGAAATACTAGAATAGGTTTAGCCATCGTCTTTTGTTTTAGTGTGTCGAAGCTCTACTGACATTCTTCTATCCAACCAAACTGATAGTCTTTCTTTAATAATATCTCCATTGATGCAGTAATATGAGCATATCCTTTGATAAATTTCTTGTAATAGCCATTATGTCCTAGTGCAATGCACAGTTGTTTGACTAAGGTGGGAGGTGGCAAATCAACTATAATTGCAGATTTGGATGGGTCCACCAACAATCCTTGCTTGCATACAATATGACCTAATAATAGTCCAAATGGTGAGAAGAAGATACACTTCTTCAGATTCAAAGCTATTTGACATTACCTGCATTTATCCAAAATTAGCCTTAGACATTCAACATGATTTTTCAACAAACTAAAAACAGTCCAGTCATCAAAATAGGCTTCCAAAAACTTATGCAAAAATTCTTTGAACGCTTCGACCACCACCCTAGAAAAGATGGTTGGGGAATTATTTAGTCCAAATGGCATCACTGTGTATTGGTAGGATCCCCATTCTGTGGAAAATTTGGTCTTGTGGTGGTCCTCCTTGGCAATCAGGATCTGATGGTATCCTGAAAACCCATCTATAAAAGAATATACCTCCTGGCCTCCCACACTGTCAAATACTTCATCTGTGAATGGTGTAGGGAAGGGATCATGCAAACAGGCATCATTCAGCTTTCTGAGGTCCACACATATTCTGATCTTGCATTTCTTCTTGTCCTGTACTACCATAGGGCTGATCCACTCCGACTCTTCAACAGGTTCAATAATGCCTACTTCCAGCATTCTGTCGAGCTCAATCTTCACTTTTTCCTTATATTTCGGGTTCAATATGTAGGTTCTTTGCTTGAATGGCTTCACATATGGTTTCAAAGGTATTCTCATTTCTCCCATAGGTCCTTTGATACCCTTCATATCAATGAACTTGGTTGAAAACAATTCCTGATACTTGTGCAATAATTCTGTAATTTTGTCAATGGTAGCAGCATCCCAGTAATCTCCAACATTGGCAAGCTTCGATGTCTCCTCTGTCCCAATATTAAATTTCTTTATCTTGATCGGTTGTTCAATGAATGGTTGTTCAACTCCTAGTCCTTCCACATTCCTGTGGCCTTCTATCTCAACAATGTCTACCTTCCTCGGATCATCATCTTCGTCAGCATTAATGTTGTAACATCTTTGTAATTTCTGGAATGGAGTAGTCCATTCGTCCTCTTCTTGCTCCAACGAGAGGCTGGAAAAATATTTTAATAATTTATTCCTCACAATATTTAATGCTTGATCTACTGAGGGAAATTCACTTTCAAACAAAAAGGTGGTTACAAAATTATGAAGCATACCTTCCCAATCTGCGGTGATAAGGCGCAACTCTGCTTCAAGATACCAATTAATAGGGGTTGTGTCTAGCATGTTAATGAATTTGTGTACCCATTCTTCTCAAGGAATTTCACTCTAGGCCTCTTTGGAGCTTCGTACATGGTCCTTTGGGCATCTTCGACCTGTGTACCTCACTTCGCAACTTCCTACTTGTGCTGAAAACCGCGTTGTCATCAAGGTTCAACATTGTGTTCAGTCTGTGATACTGCTTTTATGTGTCCCCACCATCTTGCTGGTGTAGATTTCAGAGCCTCATCCATAGCCAACAACCTCTTTTGTGCTGGTACAATTGTTTCAAATTCCATCAAGAAGGATTCTGAAGGTTTCAGACCATCGAAGGTAGGTAAGTTACTTGTTGTTGTACCAATCTAGAAGGCTTCTCTGGTTAGTCGAGCACATCTCCTTCTGGATACTTCATACATATGTTTATGCTATTTCTCCAGTGCTTATTTTGAATCTAATGAACATGCACTATCACTTCACTAGCTTAGATTCCCATCAACAGTAGGTTTGATATAATCCTGTTGTCTGGATGTTAATTTATAGATTTTTTCCAGCTCATATGCATAGTCTTATTCTTTGATGGGCTCTGTATACCGCAGAACTTCATTTGGATCTAAGGGTGCAATGACTCTAAGGACATCTCCTTCAAATGTCATGTGTCTATTCTTTAAATTGACCACAATAGAATTGTTGAAGGCCTAATAAATTCCTAGTAATGCAGGGAAAGGGAAGATACCATCAACAATTTCAATTACCTCAAAGTATGCAAAGGTTCTAACTCCATCAATGTCCATGAGGACATGATCCAATCATCCAAATGGGTTGAAAAATGATTGATTAGCCATGTGAAGCCTTATCGGGGAGTATATAATCTTGGGTTTTCCAATCAATTCCCAAGTTTTCTTCGTCAGGACGTTGACCTTCGACCCTAAATCGAGGACCACATAGTCTATATCATATTCTCCTATTTGAGCATTCAAATGTAATTCTTTGTTCATTCTTCTCTTCTTACCAATCTGGTGTACTTCCCTGTTTAGAAAGGGGTCTACCTTTCCTAGCTCATACTGCCTGATTAGGTTCTGTAAATCTTGTGCATCTTTCTCATCATGAATTAATTTAAGACAAGTGTACAAAAAATCGACGAGGGCACTTTCTTCTTTCCCTTCTTTATGCACAGTCGATTGATCAAATGCTTGAGGCATTCCATACTCTTTTACTTCTAGTTGTGTTCTAGATGAGGATCCTTGGTTCCTCTTGAACTCCTGTCTTTCTTCCTCAAAGATTCGTCTTTCTTTCTTTGCATCAAAAGCCTAAGTCTTCTCCTTAGCTTTCTTGATGCCTGACTCTTCTGTGATCTTTCCTTGGGTTGTTCTATCCTCTCCTATAGAAGCACCTCCTCGAGTAATGAAAATGACTCTAGGTTCAATTCCATGGGGTTCATCATATATCAGTTGTACTTGTGGGTTCTGCTGGGGTCCTCATCTTTCCTGAATCTTAGCCAGTAGCACAGGGCATTCTTCTATGACATTCTCAAAATAGTTACAATAACTATAGGTTGTGCAAGGATTCTGACAATCCATTGCTAAGTGTCCTAGCTGCATGCAGTTATAACAAATTATTTTTCCTTGGCCTTGGCCCATACCTCCTCCTCCTCCTCCTCCTCTGTATCCACTCGAGGAGTGAAGTTTCCTCTCCCTGCAGAGTTGTACTACATATTATTTCCTTCTTCTTGTACTTTACCTTCAATCTTGTATATGTCTCTCGACCTCTCATGTGTGAGATCGTAAGATCTACAATTTTGATCATCTTGCCCTACTGATTTACAGAATGTGCAGTACAAGTTTGTGGGTGTCTGAACATACTTTTGCATGTAATAGCACTAACCTCGGCGATGCCTATTTGTGCACACATCACACCAGGGCAGGTTAACTTGCTTCAAGGGGATTGACACTCCTGAGGCCAAATACTCATGGAATAAGGGAAAATTTTCCTTATCATGACCTTCTGATCTGCATCTCACACACCAGACATCTTACCTTTTGTCTTTCCCCTTATCTTTGTTCATATCCTCGACCTGTAAAGACAAAATGGTTAGTTGACTCAAGATCTGGCTCATGCCTGAGCTCGATTCTCCCATAGGTGTTGATTCAAGTTTCATGGCAATTTCCAAAGATTATTCCTACGATGCAATCTTCTGCTACATCAGAGGGACTCTAATGTGTGGTAACAATGCAATGATGAACCATTCTTTGTTCTATTCATCAGGGATCTAAAAAGTTAATCTACCTGTTAGGGTTTTGAATCTCTGGTCAAACTCCCAAACCAGTTCTGCTACCTTTTGTTTGATCTCTTTTAGCTCCATAATACATTGTGACTCCAACTTAGGTTTCTTAAACTCCACAATCAATTCATTCTTGATCTTTCTCAATGGCTTAGGCTGTGCCAATCCTTGGACAAGTTTCATGTACCAGCTCAATGCACGGTCCCGTAGTGTGGTGTTGAACTGGGTTCTTTTGATGGCTTCGTCGGTGATAACTTTTAATATTCCATATGGCTTCACACAGAAACCAATGCTGATTTGGATCTTCAGATCCATCTCCTCTAAAGATAGAGAGCCTCATTTCATCTTCCATAGAGCTGACTAGTGTTGTTGGGTATTTTACCCTACGGACTAATAAGCTAGGGTTCTAAGCCTATATGCAGATCATGACCCTTCAGATTTAACCTTTAACCTTCTACCCAAAATCTCAACCCC
>JZKD02S1122979.1:0-12955 GCA_000966675.3 Picea glauca | reverse complement strand
GCCAAAGAAGAGTGGGTCAGTCATTTTCAAGCTTGATCTGCATCTAATATAGTTAAACAAAAATTTAAAGAGGATACATGAGCCATAGCTCATTGAAAATCCAACATGAATCCCAAACACAAGCCCACAAATCCCATCACCAAACCCACGAATCCGCCACTCAACCAAGGGGGTTTTCACCAAACCGAAAGTGTGATGTGGTGCCCACGATGATTCCCACATGCCCAACACCTAGGGCCATGTTAAAATACCTACCCGAAGCTACAAAAATGAACACTCCCTCTTAGAGAGGGAGGTATTCTCACCACACTCCACAAGTGGGAATGCTTCCTGATGCTACCAAAGCATCAAAATTCCCTCTTAGTGAGGGAGGCATTCCATCCTCCATCATCTCCTGGAAGGAGATTTGTCTCCCATCCTGGATTTTCTACCACAACCGCTCTCCAATCCGCCTGATTAAATGCTCCCTCTGTCACTGAAAGAAATCCTACTCTCCAGTCTTCTTGACTAGCTACATCCTCGGTCACTGAAGAAAATTCTACTCTCCAGTCCTCTTGACTGGCCACATCCTCAGTCACTGAAGAAAATCCTACTCTCCAGTCCTCTTGACTGGCCACATCTTTGGTCACTAAATCAAATCCTACTGTCTAGCATGATCCCATATTGGAATATACCCTGATCCTAGAAGCCTCCTTCCTATGAATCTCATGTCTGTCCATCTCAACCCATGACACCGAACTAATGGTTTTGGAAGATGCCTCTCCCATATGCACCTGAAGGTTGGCTCCCATTGAGCAACTGACTCTCCCACTGAGCCTCCTGAATCCCTCTTAGTCGGTACTGCTGGTGGGGTCACCTTCCCAACCACTCGTGGAGCCACCTACTCCTCTTATGTCTTTATGCTCCTGTTGGTCATAAAACTCATATGATGACCCCTCAACCTATATAGGTTTCCCTCCCTAACTCCAAGAACCACTGTTGATATGAAGCTAGTATGTCTAGGCACAAGAAATACCTGTCCATATCGAAACAATATATGATAAACCTTACTCTAAATCTACGAGACTGAGAGTACACTCATCTTGCGTTCTAGCACCCACAACACATTCAAAATCCTTAATATCTCTCTTGAATCCAATTGAAATGATATAGTACCAGATCCTCGCACTAAATGCTTGGCTCCCATACCAAGATCCACACACAAGTCTGATCCAGTCTCTGTGAGAGTGTCAAAAAACTCTCTAACACCTGTCATATGGAAATATGCTTTTCTATCCACCAACCAAGTCCCCCTACTAGAAACTGTACCTGAAAGGGCGGAGACTAACAAGATCTCCCTTTGGAAACTTCTGCAACCTCATCAAACTCTGTCGTTGATGCATGTTGCCTTCTTCCCCTTTCCCTTCGGTGTGGACACTGTGAAGAAAAATGACCATTGTCATGACACTCAAACCATATGTAACCTACCAGGACACAAACCTAGTCTTTTCCTGAATACAATCAGTCCATATCCTCGCAAACCCTTGCAACATATATTATGCATAGATCCCCTGTACAAAAGGTTCCCAAAACCTGTGAAGACCAACTCAACATCCAATAACACCTATCCATATCGGAACAACACTGCATAGTCCTACTCAATCCTTGAGGTCAAGAACACACTCCTGTAACATTCGCAACACACCCTTTGAATTCATCGAGAATACCACTGCTCCAGATCCCTAAACTACATGCCTAGTCCTCCTACCAAGCTGCTCGTACATACCTAAGTCAAACACTATGAATCTCATGAAAAAATCATGTTCCCTTGTCATGTGTCGATGACTCTCATTGTTTATGAACCATGCAATCCTCCAAGGGAAGCCTCCTGCTTACCCAAGTCACAATCATCCAATGAAATTCTGCCCAAGTCTATCATCCAAGTCACAAAACTCTATGTGCATACCTACCATTGATCCTATGTCCTCGTTTGAACAGTCTCAAGCTATGGTTGGACACTCAATCTAGTCCACTCTATACCACCGCAACTCATCTCTGCAAATGTCCTCATCCTCCTGGGTTAAATACCACATACATTGTTATACCTCGACAATGTGCAACCCTCCAGCCTGATGAAAACTCTATCTCATCAACCCGCCAAATGTCTGAAGCCATCTCATCTGTACTAAAGAACCTGAGGTGCACCCATCGTAACTCACCATGACAAGTCACCAAAAGTCCATCCACAGGGTTGGAAATCTGCGACAAAACTTAATGCTATGATCTGAGATCTCTGCCAGTCCACCAGATTTCCCAACTTGCCACACCAACAAGCTGCAATAGCCCACAACTCCTTGTTTGAACAATTTTCTCCATGTCTCAAACTAGAGACCATCTAATCTATTTCCACCTGCAACCGTCACTATAGCTCCCTTTCAGAGCTATAACCTGCGACCTTCCCGGAACAAGAACAAGAAAAACACTCCTCTAGTATTGTTTCCAAAAATGTGTCTCAAGGATGATCCCCTTCTCTTCAGATCCAAATCTCTGATTCCGATTCAATTTTCACATGGAACTCTATGTGACTAATTTCAGATATGAAAAATGCTTCCTAGTGATCTAATTATCACTGAAAAACTTTACACTGAAATTATTGACTGAAAACATATGCAGCAGAAAAAACAAGATCATAGATGAATCATCAGTACATAAGAGACACAATAATTCCTTTATGTAACTTTATCCAATCCTTCAAATTTGAGGACAAAACCAATCCTCTTAACCAATACACTATCATCAAATATGGGGACAACCTTGTCCTTCCAAAACAAGAGAATCCAAGGACAACCTTGTCCTTCCAATACAAAATAGAAAATCAACCTCAAGTATATTATGAAAATATCCTCTGCCCACAAATCTATTGCAGACCACCTGTACGACCTACTGAGGTCACATGACGTCATCCTGTATGGACCTACTTCTGCCCAGAAGAACTTGTATGGATGTACACGACTATTATCACAACAACCTACGTACATATGCGTCTGTTCCCACTGCAACCCGCGTACATGTACAAAAACCTGTACGAACACTTCATACAACTCACTCCACTCGTACATCTTCTTTCTTCTGCGGTTGCCTATCTCTCCCACACATGCGGTGTGATTTTCCTTGCCAAGAACATAAGATATAGAGTCCTCAAACCTAGGTCATATTATCCACCCTAGAAAAATTTCCCTTTGCTGAAATCACCAAGCCTCCTAGCACAAGTGCAGACTCATTTATGCTAGCTCCATCATGTTTCCACACACACAACATGATTCTATAATGTCACAATGACCTCTCTTCTTTATATACAATCCTTAGGGGTCAACATAGAAGCCCCTCCACAATTCAACATAAAATTAGGCTTTCCTTGTGGGTGTGAAGCCCCAACACAAGTCCAAAAATCCCATCACCAAACCCATGAATCCCCCACTCAAATTGATGTAAGAGCATCGTCATCAAGCACACGTGGAGAGACAACTCATTGCCGTAGAGCACCTTTGAATCAATTCAAAATATGAAACACTGGCGTTTCCTGCAAATATTTCTTGAACTGATTGAAAACTGAAGAAGATCAAAACGCTTGGGATTGAATGATCATGAATGATATGGGATTTTCACTCCTAGACTTTCATGTAATGGTGCTTAAGGGGTAGTTAGATTCTTTCGAGAAGAGAGGTAGTCAGAGGGAACCCTAGGAACCCTCTTGTATATGTAGATGCATTGTATGCCCAAATGAGGTTGCTGGAGGAGTATTGTTACTGAATAGGAGGTAGCTACAAGTTAGTTAGAAATCCTTAGAGGAGGAAATAGGATATATAATAGTTCTTTGAGGGAGCTTGAGAGAGATGAGACTCTGTTACAATCCAGCCTGCACATATTGTAATCAGACATTCATGTTAATGAAAAAAAATAGTTTTTCCTACATATGATTCTTTATGTGTTTGTGTGTGTTTTATTAATGTCATATGTGGTTATGTATGTTGTAGATGTGAGTTAGATTCTATCTACAGGGAACATATACACTTCACTATTTTTCCTTGAGTTTGTTGAATTGTTTTGGGTTCCTAGGCTGTGCAAGGAGTGCACAAGAGAACATTGGAGGCTCTGTAGCCAACGCAAGGAGTGCACATATGAACTCTATTGAGTCAGAAAAGAACGTGCTAGGAGGGTGCACCAAAGCGAAGACAACTCAAGGGAAACCTCAAGGTTTCTGAATACCTTATTGGGAAAACTGTGCAGGGGAAGCACAGAGAGACAAAGTCATTGATAACTCTACAGAGCTCTTCCAGGTGGGCATTGAGCAGGTGCAAGTGTGCACATAATAACTCTCTGTCAAGTTCAAAGAGAAGAGTATCGGAGGAAGGTACTCATAGATTTGCTGAACACTCTGTAAATCTCTGCAAGTGTGCATTGAGCAAAAGTTGCGGAGAAAGCACAAGAATCCCTTTAAGGAATAAATGGAATGAAACATTAGAACTTGAGTAGGAAAAATATCAAGAGAGACAACGCAAGGAGTGCACGCAGAAGTGAATTTATTTCAAGTTCACAAGCTGAGGAGGAGTAGTGAAAGTTTGCACATAGAGCGCAAGTGTGCACCGGAGCCGAGGTCAAATTTCATTGTCAAATATTAGGAGGAAAAGCGAAGATGATACCCAAGATAGCCGGGTTCACAGGAGAAGGTTCAAAGGCCTCAACCTTTGAACACTTACAAAATTTCCCAAGTCCGAGAGAACAAAGAAGCTCAGGAGGAGGAGCGACAACAACTGTCAGATTGGCTGCAGGAAGAGATCTAGACCGTTAGATCAGGGTCCAGGACAAAGGAGGAATGCGAGATGAGGAGAACAGATCCCAACCATTGGATCTGAGCATGAGGGATCGACATCTGTCAAATCCAGGTAAAGTGCACGAGTTTTAAGTCCTTTGTGTGCACAGGAGAGTGGACTTGCCAAAGTCCCAAAGTCTCGAAGTAAATAGGGACTGTCCATCATCAAGGTTGACAGGTGGCGTAAGATCCATAACTCAGGAGCAAGAGCACTTCAGAGGTATTGTGGTCAAGGAGAAAGAGAAATCACCGAATAGCCAAAATAGATCCAGGCCGTTGGTCGCCAGGAGACACATGTCGACAGATCTGAGACTTTGAGGAAAGTCACTTCAGAGGATTTCAAGTGTGGAGTGTGACAAACTCACGAAGTCCCAAAGTAGATCGCAACCGTCCATTGTGAAGGACACGTGGTGAGAGATCATGAAGTTCGGAGGCCTATCACTCCGAAAGGAAGTCGACGGGAGCAGAGAAGATTTGGACTGTTAGATCTAGAGGGATGCGTGGCATAAATCCGTCAACTTTGGGTGAAAGCACTCCGGGAGGGACGAGTGTGATGGATTCTGAAACTCCCGAAGCCCGAAGAGACGAAGTGGATAGTGGCCGTCAGATCAAGGGGGAGACATGCATCAATATATCGTGTACTTCGGGTGGAAGTACTTTGGGAGAAAGTGAAGGTGGAGATTTGGAACTCCCGAAGCCCGAATAGCGAAGTGGCTTATGGCCATTGATCTGCAGGAGATACGTGTCAACAGATTGTGGACTCCAGGTGAAAGCGAAGGGCGAAAGAGAGTGTAGGGGAGTTTAAAGTCCCGAAGGCTGAAGTCCCAAAGTGGACGAGAGCCGTTTATTTAAGGAGGACGCGTGGCAAAATATCTGCCATTTCGGAGAAAAGTCACTCTGGGAGAAAAAGGAGTGTGTTGAACAGGAACTCCCAAAGGTCGGAGAGCCAGAGTTTACTTGAGCCATTCATTTTCTGAGGATAGGTGTCAAAAGATCTTTCACTTTGGAGGATAGCCATTTCAAAGGAAGCAAGGGTGGAGAGTTTGAAACTCTTGAAGCCCGAATTGATGAAGCAAATCACGATTGTTGATTTGAAAGGGACACGCGTCGATAGATCGTGAAAATATGGGAGAGTGTGCTCCAAAGGGGAGGAAGGAATGGAGGCAGATCTCAGTCGTCGGTCAAGAAGGACCGCCCAAGATCACAAGATCGATGATCGCGCTTAATTGCGGGGACAAAAAGTGCTTGGACTTTAAAAATCCTAGAGTGGGCCATAATCAAAACCACGGTATTGCCAAAGGGATATGTGGAAACTGGTAGTGAATTGCGGGGAGAAAAGCGATGTGGTATCAAACCACTCTTGGCCACCCCACAATCACGTGCTTACGTGAGGGACATCCCAAGGTCATATGTGAATGAAGGGACCTAGCAAGGGGAGCTAGTGTCTGTTATTTAAATTCTTCGAAGAGGCCAGGAAAGAGCCCACAAGTTTGACATAACTTGCACTTTGAAGGAAAGGGGACTTGTGTAGATTGATTGGGGTCTAATAAAGGCCCAAAGAGTTGATTTGACTCCTTGATTTGAACGATCCTAGACCGAGAGTTCGCCCAACCCCGAGGGGAGAAGGGGGGTCTGCATGAAAAATTCAAGGGGGTTTTCACCAAATCGAAGGTGTGATGTGGTGCCCATGAATATTCTCAAATACCCAACACCCAGGGCCATGTGATAATACCTTCCTGAAGCTACAAAAATCAACAACTTCGTTTAGAGTGGAGGTGTTTTCTACCAGTGCTTTTGTCTCGATAGTTGTTTTTTCTTTCTTCTTGGACTTCAACGACTTCATACCAACGACATAGCTCAAGGTAAAACATTGTACTAGATGTGTGAAAATGCTATTATGGGTAAATGAAACAGTGCACATACATACATTTAAACCCAACAATGCAACTGGATGATAACCGAAACAACAAACAAAACAACCATAGGGTAAAGTGCTCAATGACATGCCATAACAACAAATATTTACCCTGGAAACCGAAATGGAAAGACCATATTGATTGGGGATTCTATTAAGCAGGCAATTGATTATAGAAGGGTGAGTTATACACATATTTAGTGTATTTTTACTCACTGGAAAGAAATTTCCAGATGGCCATGGATCAACAACAATATTCACTTATTGTGGGATAGACTTAATGTCTTCTCCTCCTATAATCATCAAACATATTGCTTCTTTGAGCTCTCATCTATGCTACTACCCTTATTCATTCCTCCTCATCTCTCGTCTATGTTCCATGCCCTTCTTCACCACATCCATCATTTTTAATGCATTTCTTTGGACGGCCAACCATCACAACGATTTGTTTCAACTTCGAAGTAAATGTTTGGAAAATTCCTCAACTTTGCCAAAAAAACAATTAAATGCTTATTACAAAGTTCATAAAGAGATTTTGGTGATGATCCAATTCAGATCACACCTCATATATAGGATTTTGGTTTCCAAAAGTTGGGTCGTTGAGGAGATGGAAGCACATGGCCTCCATTTGCTTCTCCATATCCACCATTCCATCAATGAAGAAGGTTACTTGTTGTTTTCTTGTCTTCTCCTGTTTTTATACGGAAGGAGTTATTATCTCTCTTCCTTTATATGCTTTGACAAAGCATGCCTTGCCACCCTTGACCAAGCGATATTTTTTTTGTCTCCTATGGAAAGTAGCATCCTTATCCCATATATACAGGCTACCAAACATCACTCTATAGGTGTCTAATGGTGCAACTTCACATTCTATTTCATCAACAACTATTATTAATGGGAAACTTGATTTTACATCTCTAAGTGATTCTCATAACAAATTTTCCTTGCAACTATGTTAGTGTACTTTGTTGCAGTAGATCATAAGTTTCTAAACCAAGCTCATCAACTAATGTTTTAGAAATTAGATTACATTGAGAACCATTGTCAAATAGATCATTTACCTTATGGTTCTTCACTTGAACTTTGATTCAAAATAATGCATTTTTATCTCCACTCGCCTTTGGCTCTTGCAATGTGGTGCAAACTATGGCTTCTGTAAATTTTCACATGCAACTCTATGTGACTAATTTTAGATCTCAAAATTGCTTCCTAGTTATCTAACTATCACTGAACAACTTTACACTGAAATTATTGACTGAAAACATATGTAGTGGAAACAACAAGATCATAGATGAATCAACAATACACAAGAGACACAATAATTTTATTCTGTAACTTTATCCAATCCTTCAAATATGACAACAAAATCACTCCTCTCAACCTATACAATATCACCAAATATGAGGAAAACCTTGTCCTTCCAAAACAAGAGAATCCGAGGACAAACTTGTCCTTCCAATACAAAATAGAAAACCAACATCAACTATATTATGGAAATCTCCCATGTCCACAAATATGCTGCAGACAACCTGTACGAACCACTGAGGTCACATGACTTCAACCTGTACGGACCTACTCCTGCTTAGAAGAACTTGTATCGATGTACACAACTATTCTCACAAAAACTCGTGTACGTACACAACTATTTCCATTGTAACCTGCATACATGTACAAAAACATGTAGAGACACTTCGTACAACTCACTTCACTCGTAAAACTTCTTCCTTCTACGATTGCCTCTCTCCCACACGTGTAGTGTGATTTTCCCTACCAAGAACAAAAGATAGATAATCCTCAACCCTAGGCCATATTTTCCACCCTAGCTGAATTTCCCTTTGCTAAAATCACCTAGCCTCCTAGCACAAGTGCAGACTCACTTATGATAGCTCCATCATGTCTCCACACACACTACATGATTCTATAATGTCACAATGAATTCTCTTCTTCATATAAAATCCTTAGGGGTCAACATAGAAGCCCCTCCACAAGTCAACATAAAATTAGGCTTTTCTTGTGGGTGTGAAGCCCCAACACAAGCCCACAAAACCCAACACCAAACCCATGAATCCCCCACTCAAATACAAGGGGATTTTCACCAATCGGATAGTGTGATGTGGTGCCCACGATGATTCCCACATTCCCAACACCTATTTCCATGTGAAAATTCCTGCCCGAATCTACAAAAATAAACACTCCCTCTTAGAGAGGGAGGTATTCTCACCACAATCCACAAGTGGGAATGCTTCCTGATGCTACCAAAGAATCAACACTCCCTCTTAGCGAGGGAAGAATTCCATCCTCCATCATCTCCTGGAAGTATCTGTATCTCCCATCTTGGATTTGTTACCACAACCACTCTCCAATCTGCCTGATTGGCTTCTCCCTCTATTACCGAAACAAATGCTTCTCTCTAGTCCTCCTGACTAGCTGCATCCTCGGTCACTGAAGAAAATCCTACTGTCTAGCATGATCCCATCTTGGAATATACCCTGCTGCTAGAATCCTCCTGCCTCTGAACCGCATGTCTGGCCATATCAAACCATGACACTGACCTAATAGTCTTCCTAGATGCCTCTCTCCCATGTGCACCTGAAGGTTGGCTCCCACTGAGTGACTGAATCTCCCTCTGAGCCTCCTGACTCCCTTTGAGTTGGCACTGCTGGTGGGGTCCCCTGCCTCACCACTCGTGGAACCACCTTCTCCTCATATTTATTTCTACTCCTATTGGTCAAAACTCATAGGATGGCCCCTCAACCTATGTAGGTTTCCCTCCCTAACTCTAAGAACCATTGCTGATATGAAGCTAGTCTATCTGGGCACAAGCAATACCTGTCCATATCGAAACAATATATGATAACCCTTCCTCTCAATCTTCAAGATTGAGAGGACAATCCTCTTGAGTTCTATCACCCACAACACATTCAAAACATTGAATATCTCTCATGTCTCCAATCAAAACGATAATATATCGGATCCTCGCAGTAAATGCTTGGCTCCCATACCAATCTCCACACATAAGTCTGAGCCAGTATCTGTGAGAGTGTTAAACAAATCTCTATCACATATCATATGGAAATATGATTCACTATCCACCAACCAAGTCCCCCTACTGGAAACTATACCTTAAATGGCGGAGAACAACAAGATCTCCCTCTGGAACTTGTCTACAACCTCATCAACCTCTGTCGCTGATGCATGCTGCCTTCTTCCCCTTCCCCTTCGGTGTGGACACTGTGAAGAAAAATGACCATAGTCATGGAACTCAACCATTTGTATCCTACCTAGACACCAACCGAGTGTCCTCTTGAATACAATCAATCCATATCCTCTCAAACCCTCATAACATCTCTTGTGCACAGATCCCTTGCACAAAAGGTTCCCGAAACCTGGGAAGACAAACTCAACATCCAATAACACTTGTCCATCTCGGAACAACACTGCATAGTCCTAATCAATCCTTGAGGCTAAGAACACACTCCTGTCACCATAAGACATTTTCCACTCGCAACACACCCCCTAACTTCATCCAGAATACCACTGCTCCAGATCCCTATACTACATGCCTAGTCCTCCTACTAAGCTCCTCGTACATACCTGATTTAGATACTATGAAGCTCATGAAAAAATAATGTTCCCTTGTCATGTGCCAATGGCTCTCACTGTATAATAACCATGCAATCCTCCAAGGCAATCCTCCTACTTACCCAAGTCACAATCATCCAATGAAATTCTACCCAAGTCTATCATCCAAGTCATAAAACTCTCTATGCATACTTACCACTGATCACGTGTCCTCGTATGAACAATCCCAAGAAGAGGTTGGACACTTAGTCTAGTCCACTCTATACCACCTTAACTCATATATGCAAATGTCCTCATCCTCCCGGGTTAAATACCACATATATTTTTATACCTCGCCAATGTGCAACCCTCTAACCTGATGAAGACTCTATCTCATCAACCTACCAAATTTATGAAGCCATCTCGTCCATGCTAAATCACATGAGCTGCACCCATTGTAACTCACCATGACAAGTCACCGCAATTCCATCCACAGGGTTGGAAATCTGCCACACAATTTACTGCTGTGATCCGAGCTCTCCGCCAATCTACTAGAACTCCGATCTTGCCACACCACCGAGATGCAATATTCCACAACTCCTCATTTGGACAATCTGCTCCATGTCTCAAAATAGAGACCATCTAACCTATTTCCACCTGCAACCGTCACTATAGCTCCCTCTCATGGCTATCATCTGTGACCTGCCCGAAACAAGAACAAGAACAACACTCCTCTAGTGTTGTTTCCAAAAATGCGTCTCAAGGATGATCCCATTCTCTTTATATCCCAAGCTTTGATTCCATGTCAATTTTCACATGGAACTCTTTATGACTAATTTCAGATATGAAAATTGCTTCCTAGTGATCTAATTATCACTGAACAACTTTACACTGAAATTATTGACTGAAAACATATGCAGCGAAACAAATGGATCATAGATGCATCCTTAATACAAAAGAGACACAATAATTCCATTCTGTAATTTTATCCAATCCTTCAAATCCGAGGACAAAACCAATCCTCTTAACCAATACAATATCACCAAATATGAGGACAACCTTGTCCTTCCAAAACAAGAGAATCTGAGGACAACCTTGTCCTTCCAATACAAAACAAAAAACCAACCTCAACTATATTATGTAAATATCCTCTTCCCACAAATCTTTTGCAGACCACCTGTACGACCTGCTGAGGTCACATGACGTCATCCTATATGGACCTACTCCTACCCAGAAGAAATTATAGGAATGTACAAGACTATTCTCACAACAACCAGCGTACATGTACAAAAACTTGTAAGGACACTTCGTACAAATCACTCCACTCATACATCTTCTTCCTTCTTCAATTGCCTCTCTCCCACACATGCGGTGTGATTTTCCTTTCCAAGAACATAAGATAGAGAGTCGTCAACCCTAGGTAAGATTTTCCACCCTAGAAGAATTTCCCTTTGGTGAAATCATCAAGCCTCCTAGCACAAGTGAAGACCCACTTATGCTAGCTCCATCATGTCTCCACACACACTACATGATTCTATAATTTCACAATGATCTCTCTTCTTTATATACAATCCTTAGGGATCAACATAGAATCCCCTCCACAAATCAACATAAAATTTGGCTTTCCTTGTGGGTGTGAAGCCCCAACACAAGCCCACAAATCCCATCACCAAACACATGAATCCCCCACTCAAATCCAAGGGGTTTTTCACCAAACTGAAAGTGTGATGTGGTTCCTACGATGATTCCCACATGCCCAACACCTAGGGCCATGTGATAATACCCGCACAAAGCTACAAAAATCAACAATTTCATCTAGAGAAGAGGTGTTTTCTACCACTTCTTTTGTCTTGGTAGTTTCATTTGATTTCTTCTTGGAATTGAACCACTTTGGATACAATTCAAGATGAATTTTCAAACACTTCTCTTCTGTGTTCCCATCCAAATCGCAATGTTTTCAATTCCTATTAGGATCCCTCTTTTTTTTTCCCGGTTGTGGATACCATCTTCTTGTCTTTTCTCTTTCTCGTTTCTTCTTGGCCCTTATGCCACTACACCTTCTTATAGTCAAAATTAATATAGAGAGTATTTTTTCTCACCTCATTTATGATTTTCACACTAAGAAGCTACAACTGTCTTCAAATATGTTTGAAAAGTTATCCAAGGTACTTCACCACCACTCATGGATTTTCCAAAGAGATACCCAACCTGATGGCTTGCCTCTTGTATCTCAAAAGTGTATTCTTGCATCCCTTGTCCCTATTCTTGTCGAAGGTACTGCCATTTCATGAGTTTCACCTCTTCGTAACCTATGGGATAAAATTGTTATTTGAACCATGCCTTGAAGTTCTCCCATTTCATAATCATGGGATTCTTTCCTATCCTCAATGCATACACATAACTCTCCTACCACAATAGAGCATGTCTGGTCATCTTCAAATGAGAAAAAGAAATCTGTTGCGTTTCTTGGATTTGATAAAGGCCATATTAAACTTCCATTTGTTTCAACCAACTATTCAAGACTTCAACATTAACTTGTCCATCAAACATGGGTATTTCAAGATTCCCTTCAACTTTGAAGGGAATATTAGAAGATGAAGAAAAATAACTATTTTTATGCGAGTCACTGA
>JZKD02S1122957.1:0-12955 GCA_000966675.3 Picea glauca | reverse complement strand
CTAAAATAGACTTGAGGGTGGAAAATTCACCCATGACTTTGGCATCCATGGCATCAAATTGTTGTTGGACTTGGTCCTAGAATTTTTCAAGGTGGCAATTTGTGCAACAAAGATCAGAATCACTTGTTGAAGGGACTCCTTGTTCTGAGTGATGGAAACTTGTAGGTCTTGGTTGTGAGTGTAAGACATTTGGATACGAGGGGATCCTGTAAGGGGAAATGGGTCAGTGGGACCATATAAAAGAAGGAATTATAAGTGATAGGTACCATGGAAATTAGGGAGAAGAGGGGAATACAATGGGATAGGTCCCAAATAAGGGTGTCAACGAGACCACTATACTTTTTTTTTTAACTCTCATGGATTTATACTCTGATATGAATGATACTATAGTGGAGAAATATCCAAATTCTTAAAAGGAAGAAATCTGTAGTAATTTTTCAACCTGAATGCAGGATGAAAGGTTGCATGACAATAGATCTTGTTTGTTCCTTTTATGTTTTGTTTATGTCCCAAGGGTTATGGTGCTCAAGGTTTAAATATAAAAGGATTTTCCTTGTGCTATATCTCTATGATATATGTGTGGGGTCGAACAATAGTACTCAACTCAATATCTCAAGGCACCAACTAAGGAGGCTAGAACATGCCCTTATCCATAATACCTGATTACCAAAGTACTAGAGAGTATCTTCCTGAGTGTTGTTCTTGGTGGCTCTATAACATTTGGGTGGCCTATCAGTTTATCTATGGAGGGTTTGGAATACCTAGGCCAGTCCATATATAGGTGTTTTCTAATGCACTACCACTCGAAGGAGTACAACCAGGGTTTACAAGGGTGTCCAACAATGTGAGGTTAAGTACCTCTTTTATTTCATGTGTGTATGCTTCCCCAACCGTGGATTTATGTGCTAAACAATAGATCTATGTAGTTTTAAGATGTTGAAATACATATCTACCCTGAAAAAATTTAACGCACAATCCCTGCCAAGGAAAGTGCTAAGATACCACTTGTAAGGTACCATATATATTATAATAGTATAAAATAGAAATACTACAGAGAATAACAATAGAACAACACATATGAAACCACAACACCAAAATAATACCTTATTGATAAGAAACAATACTCACTTTCCTCTTTGAGGGGGGAAACTCTAGCAGGGAAATGCTCTATTACAATAATTCTCAATACAAAACTTCTCGTGCCTCCTACTCATATTTATACTAATTCTATCTTCTAAACAACCTTCTAGAGGAATATCTTTCTAGAAGGGAAGCTTCTATTAGGTATTCTTACATTGACGTTTTCACATTTATTAAGTAGGCATTGTAAACTAATGTCAACCTTTATTACATGGAAAATATATTATTCTACCTGCGTGAGGGGTTAGGAAGGTCAGTTCCCTAACAAAATCTCCACCCAGCATGTTACATTTGATAGTGTTATCACTCCTAGAAAATTTAGACACGTAGGATTCCTCCAACCATGATTCAATTCTATCACAAATTTATAATGATTAGCATAGGACTGTTGAAAGGAAATGGAAAACCAGTGACATTCTTTATGAGACCCATGAATGAAATTTGTGTGAAATATACCTAGTGAGAGAGTCTCAGAATGGTGGCATCATTCATTCAAGGGGTTGAAATAAGACAATGAGCACCTGACATAACCCACATGTCGAGAGGATACATGATAGTTGATAGTTTGAGGGAAAAATTGAGTGAAATATGACTCTAATATTTCTCCTATGACATCAACAAAATTATTTGAGGAGTGCTAGAGTACTGAGATAACATCTAAGGATGATTGATGAATTTTCCTCTGAATATTTACATGTAATTGTAGGGTAGATTGAGATGACAAAGGTTCTTGGATAAACTCAATATACTATGTGCCTTGTATGGTGATGGATTGTACATTTAATGTGATTTCTTCATGGAGATCCGAGAACTCGTTGTGATTTTCACACTTTGTATTTTTTGTTGTTAACATCTGTGTAGTGAGATCAGAAATTTTAGATTGCATAGGATCAACGAATGATAGGTTAGTACTCACCTTCAATTTTTGAACAACAAAATAGTCATCAAAAATAGGATCATCATTATTAGATTGTGATTCAATATGTTCCATAATTCAATTTTGAAAGGATTGATAACATTAGCATCATGAATGGACTTTCATTAAGAAAGAGTGTTTGGTCGATCAAATTTAGGCACTCTTCTTCTCCTGGTTGGTGCTCATGTGGGTGATTATCATCAAACAAATTTGTGAAAAGTGAATGAAGATATTCAAACTATGAAAATGATGGGATTTCTTCAATAAGATATTCGTCATAGACCAGAGTATGTTCATGATTTTTTGGAGGGGAGACAATAGATGGTTCACATTCCGGGGCTAAGGGGTTTTAAATTTATAAAAAGGATTCTCCCATATCTGAGTTAGATTGTTGGTTAGAGATCATGTACCCCATATCCTTTGTGGTTAGATATGAATATTATGAATGAGATTTGATTTAAGTGCCTAGATAATACCCTCCAAGAATAGAAATGAGATATGAAAAAATATCCAATATTTCTTGGTCTGAGGGTTTGTCATTTTTCAGGAAATATACAATAAATTTTCATGACTCTTAGAAATAAATCATCCAGATATTTGTTTTCAATCCTACGTATTTCTGTAAGTTTGTCAAAGAGTTCACCATAAACATAATCTACATGAGAAACGATGAATATTTCCATGAATTATCTATGGCTATGAATATATTTCACTGGAAATATCCTAAACCAAGCTTTAATATGCCCTTCAAATGTGAGGATAAATAATCGACAGATGTCATTGTCCCAAAAAATATTAAGATTATGTCAAGTGATGTTAAATTGATTAAGATGTGCAAGTGTATATGCATTCCCTTCACCATCCAATTTTGAGTTTGACAAGAGATCAGTTTCAATGGTTGGGATCCCCGGGGTGGGTCTCAAAAAACTCAAAGGGTCATCACATACAGATATATGGAGAGGAGCCATGGTATGGTTAAAATTTAGGTGAAATGACTCCACATGGGTAGACTTGTCATCCAACCCTCCTTCTAGCACCAGTTCTATTGACGCAGGAAAAATCACCCTTTGTCAACAGTAGGGGTTACCCCCAATAATAAGTCCCAATCAAACCTCTCACTATTTGAAATAGGGAACCCATACGTATTTTTTCCCAAAAAACATTTTTGGTTTTGGTTTTACTGGTTGGGGCCTGGTTCAAGCATTGTATATTTCTAAACTACTTTGGGAATACATCGTTAACTAAAATTGAGAAGCCATTCCTTGGAGATTTGATGTGTTATTGCCAAAATTGTTAATATTGAGAAGCCCTTAGGGCCAGCTTTTGATAGAGAGAAAAACTTGCATGTGTTGTTGTTTTGTTGCAAACTATTTCAAGCAGAATGTATGTTTTTCACATGGGATGTAAGGACATATTTTCTTATAGATTTATTTGATGCAATCTATGTTCCTCTCAAAGTATTGTTATTTTTTCTTACATTATTGGTCCTTAGCATATGAGTTGTTTTTGTATGCACATATATGATTTAGAATTTTCTGGTTATGTATGTGTATACATGTGTTTCTAACTTTGCACCTTCATGACAACTATCTAAGTGGAGTCTTAAGAAGAGTTTGGTTTCATTACAGCTCATTCACTTACGATAATTTGATCCTAGCTAGAATATGATAGATTAGAAGTAGATAAGATCTATTTCATGCATTTGTATAGTCTTCATATACATCTTTAGTTTGCACAACCATCCATCATTCACTTTATTGGTGAATCGGGCCACAACCCGTACAACCAAAACTAGAAATGGTTGTCAGCATAGAATCCAGATGGGTTCTCTATTTTAAATGATGAGACATTTGTTGTGTGTGCACAACAACCTCCCAATTTTATTCTCTTACTGTATCTCTATGAGAAAAAATTTGGGTCCCCCTTCTAAAATTTTCTACTGAAAATCATCACATTCTCTCTCATGCAAATGGAAAATCTAAAACCTCTCTTCCCACTCGTTGTACTTTACCGTTTACAATGATTTTTCATTCTTGAAACCTCTCATATTGCTTCTCCAACTCACCTCCTTCTCATTGCACCCATTAGTCAGGATCTTGTCATGTCCAATGATTAAACATTCCATGCTTGACCAGATAAAAAGTGGTTGATAGCCTATCTTGCTTAATCTGCATTATGTTGCAATCATAATTAAGCATGTTTGTGTCACCAACAATGTTCATTACACTTAACATACCAACATGCACATTTTGCGCCTTCTTTATTTTATGACTAACCATGATCATGAAAGTCTCGTCTATCATTAGGTGGCTTGATTTCATCTTATATAAGTCTTACACTGTCTCTGAATTCTATCTTAAAATAAAATTGGTCATCCCAACTCCTAAACAATGTTAATTGCTATGAACGCCAATTGATTATTTTCATGGATTTATATTTATATGCTACTGACACATTACCTTAGTTTCAACAAATGAACTAAAATCCTATACAACACGGATGACACAAGAACTGATGGAACTGAATTTGGGAGGAGAAACAACAAGAATGGGATCCAAACTTCCATTAAAAAATTCCTTTGAGTGCAATTTTGCAGTGTTCATCAAAGTGTACTTTTCATCCCCGGAATAGGACAACCATAAGTTATACACAATTACAATTCTAAAACAATTGATAGAATTGAAATATGAGGTCCAAAAGTTCTAGAACAATCACCAAGGTTTTCCTGTAAAGAATGCCTCATTAATTGTGACCTTCATTAAACATGAATCTAATCAAAGACTTGAATGAATTTGTAAGGCCTTATTGGAAAGTTGGTTTACATTGATGTTGTTTGACAGATGGTTGTCATTGATGTCAACAAGTAGTGGTTGTCATTGATGTCAGCATGTGTGATGGGTTTATTTGGAGAAGTCTCCAAATTGGTCCCCTTATGGCGTAGCTCTAAGCATGGCCCTCATGGGAAGATGCTTTGAAGAAATATACAAGAAAACCATAGCTGTGGTCATGAAGCCCAAGGTTTTCTTAGGAATAAGGACATGAAGGATAGTGTAAATATAGGTAACACACTCATAGATGGATATTCCTCATCATGTTGTTTTGAATGGTAGGTGGAACTTCATGTAGTTCCTCACAGTTGAGGAGTTATGAGTTCATTAATTTGGAAGCCCCAAATATGGTTTAAGAAGCCCCTAATCTATTAAAAGTCATTAATGAAAGGGTAAAGTGGTTGTAACAATAAATTTCAAGAATCCATAAAGTTAAGAAAAGAGGTTATTTAGAAAAGCACATATAGACCTCAAGAAATAACTCATAAACACATTCACACACACATTCTATTGAATATATTCTATTTGATTAAGTGATCTATTAGTGAGTTTGCGACAGAGAAATATGAGGTAGCAAAGGAAATAGAAGGAAAGAGTTTCAAGATTGAAAGTGTGTATAGGATTCTCTAAAGAAAACCTATTTTGGATGACCCCCGTGGGTTAGATAGTAGCATCCCATGAGGCACCCATGCAGTTTTCTTAATGCCCATCACACAAGGCCTTGTGTGACAACTGGTCTTGGTCCTGCGATGACAAGATAGAAGTGGGAAAGAATTCTTGTGTTAGGTTGTTGATGCCCAGGTTGGTATGTTTATCTGTTATTTGATGCATCATGGTTGCTACATGATCAAAGTTATTCTTATGTGTTAGTTTTGAGGCTTATTATTATGTTGTTATGGTACATGCTTGAGGCATGACATGATTGTGCATGGTACACCTTGGTGATGGTATGATACATTGTTAAAGGCACATATTGGATACTTGGCATATGGTTTGTTGTATGGTATATGAGTGATATGGTACATGTTTGATGGTATATCTTGGTACATGGTTTATGGATGTTGGAATATGCTTGAGACACATGGTTTGAGGTACATCTTGGTTACATGTTGATGATATTATGGTCATGCCCTTGGTATCTTTTTGAGGCATTGGTATGTTCTTGAGGCACATCATTGATGCATGGTGCGAAGTATATTATTGGTACATATATGAGGTCATGTCTTGGTGATATTGGTACGTGTTGAGGTACTTGGTATGGTACATGGTTGATGCATGATATGGTACATGGTTGATGTACATGGTATGGTACATGTTCTAGTTGATGGTTGATGTGCATGGTTTGGTGATGGTTTTGGTATCCATGTGAGTGGATCTGGGTACATTTGATTGATGATGGTATATCAGTGACAAATACAATGACAAGTTGGATCATTTGGTTGATCATCAGTGATAGGTTGACGTGACAGTGGTAGTCATAAGTTTATGTGACAGTGACAGGTTGGTTGATGTGGTCAGTGACATGTTGGTTGATGTATTGGTGATATTGGTAGTTACAATATCAGTGGTAGTGATAGTGAGTCTACACGTATATTTAAAGGTGGAAATATGGGGAAAGTAAAGGGGGTTGTAGCCTCCTTTTGGTTGGTGTTGGAGAACTTAAGGAGTTGAAGATTCCTCCAGGTTGGTGCCTATAAATCAGGAGGTCGTAGCCTCCTTCCAATTGGTGTCACAAAAATTAGGGAGATGTCTCTTCCTTTGGGTTGGTTCCTGCAAATCATGGGGTTGGTGCCTCCTTTTGGTTGGTTCCAAAGAATTTAAGGAGTTGGTGCTTCCTTCAGGTTGGTGCATGTAAATCAGGGGGTGGTGCCTCCTTCCAATTGGTGCTAGAGAATTTGGAATTTTATGCTTCCTATGAATGTATTCTTGATATATATAATAAATAATTGCATGGTTTTCTCCCATTTTGTTTTCCATGTAAATTTTGGTGTACTATGTATTTGATGTGATATTGTTGAATTGTAATTCTTATGGTTATATTCTCATGATATATTGAATGCAATCATAAATGATATATTGTTGATAAAGTTGAAGTTTAAATATACTATGGTTAAAATTAGTAAAAATTTCTCATACTGATTCATCACCCCCCTGCCCATCTCAGTATTTCAATGGGTATCTCAGTATAATCCCCTCCTTTTTCTTTCCATTTTGAAAAAAAAAACACCTCAATCAAACATCGTATGAGAAAGTTATGGACTTTTGAACTCAAGCTCTTGTTGTTTCTTTCTAATAAAAGGACACTTAGAAATTGTTCATTTTTTTCTTCCCATGAAGGAGCAGTTGTTGGAAACTTATCTAAAAACTACTAAAGGAGATCCATTGATGAGATATGGTTCATACCAGAGGATTTCCCATAAAATTCTTTGAATGTTCCTTCAAACTCCTCTGAAATCCAAGGAGAATCTCTCACAAAATCCTTTGAAAGTTCCTTCAAAGCACTTCGAGTTCATTCAAAATCCTCTAGTTTACACTAGAGGAGTTTGTTCAAAATCCTCTAGTCTACACCAGAGGAGTTCATTCAAACTCCTTCGAAACAAATTTGAGTATTTCCCATTAAATTCTATGAAACAAATTGGAGGAGTTCCCATTAATTCCTCTAAAACAAACCGGAGAAGTTTGTTCGAACTCCTTCGAAGGAAATCAAAGGAGTTCTCATTAAATCCTCTGAAACAAATTAGAGGAGTTCCCATTAAATCCTCCGAAACAAATCTGAGGATGTTTTTCAAACTCCTCCAAATAAAATAAGAGGATTTCCCACTAACTCCTCTGAAACAAATCAGAGGAGTTCCCATTAACTACTTCAAAAAAGAACAAGAACCTACAAAACTTACTTTTGTAATATGTCCATAAATTTTGACTCAGGTATCTATTTTGCACATTATTTATATCATTGGAAAGGTATTTATGATATATAAATATTCTTAGTTATACGATTTAAGAAATTCCTCACCTATTATATGTTAAAGTTTATGTTATTATTAGGTTACTTTCAATTTACTAGATAACAATAGCATAGATGCGATCACTAAGAGAAACAAAATCACAAGAGTACATAACATTTATCCTGGGAAACCCTCATGGGGAAGAAAACCCAACAAAATGTCCTTAATATAGATATCCAATACAATTCCAAGACAATGAACCAAACAACACAAAAATTCCTCTCCCAGGGATGTGCCTCTCTCTCTCTCTTCCTTCTTCTGACAACTAGTAACCGTAGCTTCCTTCAATACTTGCGCACTAGATGAGTGAGTTGCTATGAGTGAACAAATGAGGCACTGGCCTCCTTTATTTATAAAAACTGGAAAGTGCTGAAAGGAGGTGTCTCTTCACTAGTAGGGTCGACTTCTCTTTCTGGGTGGTTAGAACCACTTTAATTAGCTTGGGGGTGACTTCTTAATTTGCCTATTACAATTAGGGTTTGACCAATCTGAAAAAGGGGATTTGGTCAATTAAAATGCCCGACATGATCAATCCACAAAAGGAGATTGATATAATCAATAATAAATATATTTTATCTTTTACTTTATCCACAAAAGGGGATAAGAATATTCTTTGGAGTTACACAATATTTTAACACTCCCTATTAACAAGAAGGATATTCCTTATGTTTTGACACATCACTGGATGTCAACATCAATTAGGTAGCAACATCCACTAGATAACATCATCAACTGAGCAACATCATCAACTGGGTAACATCATTAACTGGATAACATCATCAACTGGGTAACAAGAGGGATCAATATAATCCACTTGGTCATCTGGCATCATGATCACTGACTGGCATATCTATAAATCATCAGAATTTTTGTTCTCTTTATATTTGCACAGAAGATACTCTTTCTTTCTTCATATTCATGTAGAAGATACTTCTTTCTTATCTTCACACAGAAGATATCTTGTTGGACAATTGAGGGGGGGGCTGAATCAGTTGTTACCATGCTTAAACAATTATGCTTCTTTTAAAATATTTACAAGGAACTCAATGATGATCACAGTAATGTAGGGAAATAAACAATGGCACATTTAGCATCAGTCACATATATGAGAAACATAGAGACAAATATTTCCCAAGGAAACCCATACATGGTAAAAATCTCTTCTTCTTTATATGATAAGTATTATTTACATTCTTTACATTATCATACATATGAGAACCAACTCATTGTGAGGCTACAACCTCTGTTTTTTCAAGCTGCAACTTGCTGAGAGCACCAACTCTCTGTTTTCTCTAGCACGCACTAGTAGGAAGCACCAACTCCCTGGTTTCTCTAGCACCAACTAGAAGGAAGCACCAACTCCCTGGTTTCTCTAGCACCAACTAGAACGAAGCTACAATTCCCTGTGTTCAAGCACCCACTTGAACCTCTGATGACACCAGTCCTCCCTAGCACCTCCCTACCACCCTGGATTATCAATATGTGTTATTGAAACTTATTACAGTGATATAATGTTTAACAATAGCTTACCAATCTCATCACTGTTCTGCAAGATTTTTGCTTCTCTTTCTGCCTCACAGTCTTCCTGCATGCATACCTTGCACTTTCTATTCTTCTATCTTTTGTACTCTATGCACCATTCCTCTTCAATGCACCATTTGTCTTCTGTACCTCCTAGCTACTGCACTCCACCTTCTTCTTTTCACATGCATCACACCCAACAACAACAACAACGATCTCTTCTTTGTTCCATATTCTTATACTCACTGTGCATCTTGTGCATGCTCTGTGCCTCATGGTTCTGCATCCTCTACATGTCAAGTGCTCTACCTGTTCATCAAGGAAAATCTTCAGCTTCTCTGGCAGTTTTCCCATGCATTCAACATCATTGGATGTCATGCTGAGATTCCTCAGCCTCTCTGGCAGTCAAGACTCTTTGTCTTCTCTGGCATAGTCGAGCTTATACTTTCTGCTTTAGGTACAGACTTCAATGCTCATCCACTTGTCAGTCCCTCTAAGAATCATCTTCATTCACTGGAAGGATCTTGGATGCCCTTCATCTCCTCTGGCGATCACACAGAGGTTTCTTCAAATCCTCTGGCAAAGACCATCAATGGTTTCTAGCAGTTAGAATGCTAGGAGCAACATTAGCCCTCTGATCATGCCTAAAATCACTTGCACCATTGGATTGACTTCATGTGATCTTGCGTTTATTTTTCTGATTCGTATTTCGGTATTTCAAGATACCCAAGGTAAGGATTTGTTACATTCCATGTCCTGATCCCTGAAACTCTGAAAAAAGGAGCTTGTCTATACTAGCTCCTTCCCCCACGGGACCACAAGTAATGACCACCGTCTAGTTCGAAATTGTATATCACAATTTCACATTTCGGGATTTCGGTGTTTCTGTGGTGAAGTGTTCTTGACACATCCAAGTTCCGGTATCTGAAACTCTGAAATGGAGTTGGATCAATGGTTCATACTCTTGAGTTTCTCTTTTCGGCGAATTGGCATTTCACGACTTTGGGTTTCGCGATTTCAGGATTTTTCCCTTTCAAGTCATCGTGACTTCAGCATTATCAAATTCATGATCACAAAATCTCCGAAGTGATCGGACGGTTCACATAACCTACTGATATGGACAGTTAACGTGATTTCGATGTTTTTCCCTTCAAGTTTTTCAAGACACACAATGGTCCCTTTCGACATTTCAGAGTTCGGGACATCGTGATGGTGGAGATTTTACTTGTTGTGTAAAACTCTGAAATAGAAAGTTTCGATGTGAGGTAAACCTGCTAACGTCACACGTGGATTTCCACATGTCGAATAGATACCACGTGTCATTCTAATTCGTGACTTACATGTGCCTGAAATGTTGAATCAACTTGACACTTGTCATTACCTGATTGTGCCATGTTTCCTTAGCTGACATGGTTTGCTGATGTGGTTTGTTCATGTGTCTGTTTCCAGTATTTCATATTTTGTCACTTCGGGAATCTTGATGTTGAGAGTCTCTGACTTCTCCATCTCCCGATAATCGAAATCCTGGTATGATGTGCCTTCTTCTGGAATTTTGACATTTCTCTTTTTGACACTTCGGGACTCCTGATGACAAAGGATCCTTGTCGCTCCATCTCCCGGTAATCGAAATCGCGATATTCAACATTCTAAGTAATGTTCCTTTTTGGGTTTTTGCATTTTGTCATTTATGGACTCTTGATGTCGAAGGATCCTTGTCACTCCATCTCTCAGTAACCGAAATCATAATATTCAACATTTCAAGTGATGCGCCTTTTCAGGTTTTTGCATTTCGACATTTCGGGACTCCTGATGTGGGAGTTCTTGACATCTCCAACTCCCAGTATCTGAAATCCCGGTAGTCGAAAAACTATGAAATGAAGTTTGACCAAAACTTTGATATTTATATTCGATCATCGTTGCGCTGCTGGTCTTCCTTGCCTGCTTGTTTTCCATCAAATGAACAAGCATACCTTTGCATACTCTCATCTTGTCAAGCCAGTTCTGCATCGTCTTGCCAAAAGACTTCTGGTGCCTTCTTGGCACATCTTTCTTGTACCCAAGTCATTATTGCTATTGTACTTACCATCAATGACAAGCATACACTGCCTGTAAAACATGCCAACAATCTCCCCCTTTGGCATTGATGGAAACAAAGGCACCCCTGTCCTTTTCTCCCCCTTTGACATCAATGTCAAGGAAAACATGCTCCCCCTGAGCTGTTGCATTAATTTTAGGAGGTATCAGATATGCAACCAATACAGGACTCCCCCTANGGCTACTCAATCCTTGTCTAGAGGAGAGTATCTACCCACTTCCCCTTGGAGAAACATCCACATTGTTATCTTTGAGGGTGGTCACACCCCTCTCTACGAGGGTATACTAGCATGTCCCTAGAGTATCCAAAACTCAACACTTGGACAGAGGCCAACCTTGGCAAATTTCTCATTCCCCTTCTCTATGAAGGTCTCTTCTCTTTTCCTTCTCTATGAAGGTGTACCTGTGGGATTTCTCTTTCCTTCTCTACAAAGGTGTTTTCTCTTTCTCCTTCTCTACGAAGGTCTAGCTATGGGATCTTGAAAAAATTCCTTGTGGTCCAAAATATTTCCGTGGTATAATACCATGCTACCCATTTGTTGGGCACCATCCATCTACTAGATAACTTTCATCTTGATCAAATTATATGGGCAACATCCATCTGCTTTCCTAACTACATCAAATCACGATCCTCCATTTCAAACCCGAAGACATGGATCCCTCTTGCACCAAACTAATAGCTTCTAATCATCATATTTGAATTTTTTTCTGTAATATCCTGGGTACCTTCTTGAGTTCAGACATTTCTTTCTTTCTAACTTCATACTGGATCAACCTGCTCCCTTTGCATCTATAAGAATGGTACTAGGGAAACTTGTAGTTACTTGCATCTCATCCACTATATGTGAGTATCCATCTTTTTCTTCATCTTGAACATTTATGTTTTGCATATTTAGGAGCCTCTTGCTCCTATATAAATACTGGATATTGTTTGGTCTTTACTATCTATCACCATATCATACGTCCTTCTCATGTTGTCTAACTTCTGCAAGTTACGGCATAATTTATTTCTTCCAAGACTTGTAAATTTACTTACAATATGCTTTCTTTGTCACTCCCATGAGTGATCATACCTAAAATAAATATTTTATCTCTTTCTTTATCCTTTTCTTTAATAAGTCTGCATAGACACTGAAATAAAATGAGGTTAATTAGCATTCTCTCAAAAACAATCTAACTTGTAATGATAAGGTAAACTAGATACTAAAAATAAACATGAATACTTATCTTTTTTTCTTTTGTGGGGAGGCTCTATGGACTCCATCATTTGTTATCTTACTTCAGATCAACTATCTTCAAATTTAAAGTACATAACCCTCAATTTCTGCTAAAGCTTTCTTTGAGGGAGGAGATTCCTCTTCTTCTGCCACATGTGCTTGATACTTTCTTTTACCTTTTCCTTGAGGACAGTCATAGGAAAAGTGTCCCAACTTTTGACAGTTGTAGCATCT
>JZKD02S1122946.1:0-12955 GCA_000966675.3 Picea glauca | reverse complement strand
GAGAGGTCGGACGCAGAGACCCTGAATGTGGCTGCGATATTTTTCTTATTCTGAGAGTGAATCACGAAGAAGACAAACTTCTCCGTTTGAAAGATGACCTTCCTACATTACTTAGCAGAGATCAAGGAAATAACACTAAGTGGCACTGCCTCAGGTATCCTGTATAATTTCCTGTTCAAAGTAATAGTAACACTATGAGGCCTAGACTCATATACAACATGATGTTTCTATAAATAAGGTTGGCCCAAAAGAACATCACAAACTTTGAGAGGAGCAACATCATACAATACCTCATCTTTGAAGGGCTTGATGCCGTACGATAATTGACACTATTGGATAACATAGAGATCGCTTCCTTGACAGAGCCATCCAATGGTGTAGGGTTGTGGGTGTGGCATTGTTGGTAGGGCCAACCACTTGATGACCTCTGCTGAGATGAGGTTCTTCTGGCTACCGCTATCAACAATGAAGTGCAGCAAGGTTCCTTTTACCCACATTTGTGAATGGAAGAGGCGTTCTCCTTCTTTTGGCTCATCTGGTTCACCAGGATGGAACTTGGTGGTAGCAACGGTGGCACTAAGTTTTGTGACAATGATCCATATTCCCATTTTTGGTTCTATCTCATAGTCATAATCTACATTTGATTCAAAGGCTTTCACTTCGGCCACCAGCGACTTCTTTGAGTGACTATCAGCAGTGTTATGCCAAGGGATCTTATGAAAGTCGCACCACTTCCCTGTATCTTTCTTTGTCTTTCCGATGTCCTTATTTTCTTGTGGTTTGCACTATTTGTCCTGATACTATCCATCTTTGCTTTGTCCTTTGTTCAGTCGGTTGGGGCCACGCTTTCCTAGATTTTGGTTGTGAGGGGTTCCCAAGCCCAAATTGCCGCGTCTTTTGTTTGAGCTTTTGCTCGATTTTGATGGCATATCGGTAGGCCGCACCTAAGGATGAGATATCTAGAAACTCAATTTCAGTTTAGATGTATCTATGTAGAGAACCGCAATACTTGAGCAACAGATGTCGCTCCGAATCTTTGATACCCAACTTGGTGTGCAAGGTATGGAAGATATTTGTGAAATCTGGCACTGCGTGGTCTCTTTCTTGCCAGAGTGTGGTCCATTTGGTATACAGGTCGTCATAACTTATGACAGGGTAGTATTGTTCCTTAATAGCATCCTTGAAGGATTCCCAGGTGGACGTGACTGAAAATAATGAGGTTTCCTCCATTTCCTTTTGCTCACAGAAAGTTTCCCACCAATTTTTGACATGGGGAACGACTTTGAGTAGCGCAAAAGTAATCTTTTCTCTATTCAAAAATTTATGAACAAAAAAATACCCTTCTAGTAGATTCAACCACTTGTCTACAACATCTGCATCTATCTGACCTTCAAATATAGGAATATCAAAGTTTATTTGTACCTTGAAGGGGGAAACACCTCCGTTCGAAGAAGATGCGTCGCCTGTTGGTAGTCGCCGAAGGATTTATGCGAACTATCCATCATCTCGTTCCTTTGTTGCGTGAGGGATTCCTTAATCAATAGTTTGAAAGGATCTTGTCCCATCATATTTATTTTCTCCTTCCATGGGAGGTCGCTTGGGCATGTGAGAGCTTCTGTCCTCAAGAGAAACAAGCTCGAGACCCAACTCTTTGTACTCCGACCTTGTTGGGGACATGAATTAAGACGACAAGGAGCAGACCGCTCTAATAGCACTGATCCATATTTTATGAGTAGAACGAAATGAATACAAATTATTAACATGTGCTTAACACAAAATAACAAAGATACAATAAAACTGGATTTATATTCAATAATGAAATAAGTTGAAATTGTAAAATGCAGCGGAAACAAGCTTACTGGAATGGTGGTGGCTTATCTCTAAGAAGAGATGTGACGACAGAGTGCATTCACAAGAAGAAGATTAAAATGAGGCTCTGAAGGAATTTTTACAATAACCAAGAATGCCAAAAACCCTAGGCATAAAAAAACCTAACCCTAGGAGATGAAGTGCCAAAAGTCACGTGGGCCCCGTTTGGGTAAGTTAGTACATAACCTTCCCGGGGTAGTAACTTTTGCATACGATCTTCGTTTTAGGCGTGTGATAGCCCATTGGAAAGGAATCATCAAGGATATTCATTGTGGGGGCTCAATAATGCCTTTGTATATCAATGAGGAACTCTATATAGAATAACCTTCATTTAGGCCCTCAAAATGGCCCCGAAAATTAAAACTGCTAAAAATAGTAAATTGCCAAAATTGTCAGAAAACTGTTTTGAGCCAGTTGGAAAAGGTGGGTGGCCACCGATATCCATCTAGATAAATACTCCCTCCTTAGGAAGAAATGGTCTCCATTTCATTGAGGTCCCCCATTAGATGAGGAAATTTCTGTTGAATTTGGCCTCGGGTGAGCCACTTGCCTTGGTGCAGGAGCTGCACTGCTTTGATGACTCGATAAAGCTAGATCCTTTGTTGCTGAGTGCCCTTGATCTGTCTATCCACAATATTATCATTGGATGCATGTTGTATGGAGTCGGGGTTAATCTCTGTTGGTGTCAGTTGTTCTGCTACTTCTGAGGTGTCCAATAATGGTGGGAAATAAGGGAGAAGGAGATCCACGTTGAACACTGGGTGCTGGCCAAGGAAAGGAGGAATGTTTAGATCAAAAGAAATATCCCCCACAGACTTAGTGATAGTGTATGGTCCATAACAGAGTGGGAGAATCTTTTGATGGGGTCCTATAAGGCGTTCTTTATGCAAGTGCAACTAAACTTTGTTGTCCACCTGAAACTTATTCGGCACCCGATGTTGATCATGGCGCTGTTTGTACTTGTCATTGGATTTATGTAGGATATCCTGAACCTGTTGGTGGATGTGCTAGATCCCCTCAATGAACTGGATGGCTTTGTCAGCTTCAATTGGAGTAGGAGATGAGTCAGTCGAGGTGACCGCAAGGGGAAGTGCAACATCTATGGGACCCAATGGTTGGAATCCCAACCCCACTTGAAAGGGTTTGTGGCTGGTTGAGATATGCAAGGCTTGGTTGTAGCTATGTTGTACATAGGGAAGGCACTCATCCCATGTGCGAGGGTGCTTTGAATTATACATGCGAAGGATATACACAATAATTCGATTTACAACCTTGGTTTGGCCATATTTCTTGGGGTGGAAGGCCGTGGATTTGGTGAGCTTGGTGTCCAACAGTGACCAGAGGCTCGACCAAAATGTGCTGAGAAATCGACTATCCCGATATGAGACAATGGTTTTTGGTATTAAAAAATGTACCCAGACTCATTCAAAGAAGATCTTGGCAGTGGCCTCTGCTATGATGCTCTTCTTCCAGGCAACCAAAATCGCCATCTTAGAAAATCAATCAACAACCACAAAAACACAGTCATTTCCCCACTTGGTGGATGGGAGGCCCGACATGTAGTCCATTGAGATGGATTCCCATGGCCTGTCTGTAGTAGGAAGAGGGGTGTACATGCCCTATTTCTTAGTGGTCAGTTTGGAAATGACATAGGCAGTGCATGACCTGATATACTTACCGACCTGCTATCGAAGTTTCGGCTAGTAGAAATGTTTTTGTAGCATCACCACTGTCTTTTCGATGCCAAAGTGTCCTGCCACCCGACTATAGTGGGCTTCCCAGATTAGCTTCACTCGATCACTTGATGGAACATAGATATGTCCCAGATGATACAACAACCCATCCTGAAGATGGAAATTATCGACAACTGCATTTGCACCCAACATTTGGTAGATGGTGGTGAAGTTAGGGTCTATCTCATAGAGTTGGGGCCATCTATATGTCTCATGGCTGCAAGAGTCTAACACCGTGGTGAGTGCCGTGACTGGATATCTGCTGAGGTAATCAATGACGCGATTGGTGCTTCCTATTTTATACTTGATGTTGAGGTGGAATTGCTACAAGTATGTGGACCACTTTTGATGGAGGGCATTCTGAAATTTTCCCCGTGTCTTCATGATCTGCAGTGGGTTATGATCAATGTAGATGACTATCTCCTTCCCAAGAATGTAATGTCTCCACTGGCAGCATGCTTGCATAATGGAGTACATTTATTTATCACAAGTAGGGTACTTACAGACAGTATCTGATAGTGTCTCACTATGAAAGGCCATGGGGTGGCCGTGCTGAGTGAGAACGATGCCCACATCATAGTCTGAAGCATCTTTTTCGATCTCAAAGGGATGCTGCAGGTCTGGTAGTGAAAGTAATGGGGCTGAGCATAAGCGCTGCTTCAAATCATCGAATGCCGAATGCTTGTTTTTGGGACCAACACCACGCAAATTTCTCCTTACCACCACCCCTTTATTTGGCTGAGGGCCCATGCAATATGGGAGAAACCCAACATGAACCTGCGGTAGAAATTAGCAAGTCCCAAGAAGATCTGAAGCTCAATGAGTGTTGTTGGGGCTGGCCAGTCACAGACAACTTGGATCTTAGTTGGATCCACATGTACACCATGCTGATCAATGATGTAGCCTAGGTAATGGAACTTGTCCATGCCGAAGGAGCATTTTTCCAGGTTGGCATATAGCTTGTGCTAGTGCAGGGTGTGTAGAACCTGCTGAATATGTTGCAAGTGTTCGCACCAAGTCTTGCTGTAAATTAGAATGTCATCTACATACACCACTACAAAATTATTGGTGAATGGTCACAGGATATTGTACATCATCCTCATAAAAGTGGTTGGAGAATTTGTCAAACCAAAGGGCATGACCAAAAATTCAAAAAGTCCTTCCTTTTACTTGAAGGTGGTCTTCCATACATCTGTCTGTTCTATTGGGACCTGGTGGTAGCCAGACTTCAAATCAATCTTACTGAAGTATTTGTCCCTCGTGATTTGATCAAGGAGGTCATCGATTTGGGGAATTGGGTACTAGTTTCTAACAATGATTTTATTCAGAGCCCGATAATCAACATAGATTCGTCAGGTTCCATCTTTCTTATGTACCAGCACAATTGGACTCCCACGAGGTTATGAGCTGGGGCAGATGTGCCCCTTGTGGAGAAGTTCTTGGATCTGTCACTTGATCTCCTCATTCTCTAACAAAGAGTGATGATATACTAGCCCATTGGGAAACAGTGCTCCGGGGGTCAGATCGATGTGGTGCTTGACCTGACAGTGCAAAGGTACCCCTGTAGGTGAGAAGAAGATATCCGATATGAAGAAGACAAACTTAACCATCTGAGAGATGAACTTCCTTCATTGCTTAGCAGAGATCAAGGAAATAGCACTAGGTGGGACTGCCTCGGGTATCCTGTACAATTTCCTGTTAAAAGTAATAATAACACTACGAGGCCTAGACTCATATACAACATGACGTTTCTATAAATAAGGTTGGCCCAAAAGAACATCACAAACTTCAAGAGGAGTAACATCACACAATACCTCATCTTTGAAGGTCTTGATGTTGTACGACAGTTAGCACTGTTGGCTGATGCGGAGATCACTTCCTTGGCGGAGCCATCCAATGGTGTAAGGTTGTGGGTGTGACATTGTTGGTGGGGCCAACCGCTTGATGACCTCTACTGAGATAAGGTTCTTCTAGCTACCGCTATCAACAATGAAGTGCAACAGGGTGCCTTTTACCCACATCTGTGAATGGAAGAGGCACTCTCCTTGGTACAGGAGCTGCCTTGCTTTGATGACTCAATAAAGTTGGATCCTTTGTTGTCGAGTTCCTTTGATCTGTCTGTCCACAATCTGATCATTGGATTCCTATTGTATTCAGTCGAGGTTGAGCTCTATTGGTGTCAGCGATTCTTCTACTTCTAAGGTGTCCAATAATGGTGGGAAATAAGGGCGAAGGAGATCCATGTTGAACACTGGGTGCAGGCCAAGGAAAGGAGGAATGTTGAGCTCAAAAGAATTATCCACCATGGCCTTGGTGATAGTGTACAGTCCATAACAGAGTGGGAGAAGCTTTCGATGGGGTCCTGTAAGGCATTCCTTATGCAAGTGCAACCAAAATTTTTCACCCACCTGAAAATTATGCGACACCCGATATTGATCATGGTGTTGTTTATACTTGTCATTGGACTTCTGTAGGATATCCTGAACCTGTTAGTGGATGTGCTAGATCTGCTCAATGAACATGGTGGGTTTGTCAGCTTCAGTTGGAGCAGGAGATGAGTCAGTCGAGTTGACCACAAGGGGAAGTGCAACATCTATGGGACCCAATGGTTGGAATCCCAACCCCACTTGAAAAGGGTTGTGGCCGGTTGAGCTATGCAAGGCTTAGTTGTAGCTATGCTGGACATAAGGAAGGCTCTCATCCCATGTGCGAGGGTACTTTGAATTATACATGCGAAGGATATGCACAATCATTCAATTTACAACCTCGGTTTGGCCATTTGTTTGGGGGTGGAAGGCTGTTGATTTGGTGAGCTTGGTGTCCAACAACGACCAGAGGCTCGACCAAAATATGCTGAGAAGACTATCCTGATTTGAGACAATGGTTTGTGGTATTCCAAAATGTACCCAGAATCGTTCAAAGAAGAGCTTGGCAGTGGCCTCTACTGTGATGCTCTTCTTGCAAGCAACCATAATCGCCATCTTAGAAAAGCGATCAACAACCACAAAAACATAGTCATTTCCTCGCTTGGTGGATGGGAGGGATGACATGTAGTCCATTGAGATGGATTCCCATGGCCTATCTGGAGTAGGAAGAGGGGTGTACATGCCCTGTTTCTTAGTGGTCGGTTTAGCAATAACGTAGGCAGTGCAGGACCTGATATACTTGTTGACCTCCTGTCAAATTTTCGACTAGTAGAAATGTTTTTGTAGCATCACCATTGTCTTTTTGACACCGAAGTGTCTTGCTACTTGACTGTTGTGGGCTTCCTAGATCAGCTTCGCTCGCTCACTTGATGGAACATAGATATGGCCTAGATGACACAACAACACATCCTGAAGATGGAAATTATCGACAACTATATTTGCACCCAACATTTGGTAGGTGGTGGCGAAGTCAGGGTCTGTCTCATAGAGTTGGGGACATCTAGATGTCTCATGACTGCAAGAGTCTAGCACAGTGGTGAGTACCATGACTGGAAGTCTGCTAAGGAAATCAATGACATGATTGGTTCTTCCTGTTTTATACTTGATGTTGAGGTGGAATTGTTGCAAGTATGTTGACCACTTTTGATGGTGGTCATTCTGCAATTTTCCCCATGTCTGCATAAACTACAATGGCTTATGATCAGCGTGGATGACTGTCTCCTTTTGAAGAATGTAATGTCTCCACTGGCGGCATGCTTACACAATGTAGTACATTTCTTTGTCATAAGTAGGGTACTTACGGACAATATCTGATAGTGTCTCACTATGATAGGCCACGGGGTGGCCGTGCTGAGTGAGAATGACGCTCACATCATAGTCTGAAGCATCTGTCTCGTTCTCAAAGGGAAGCTGTAGGTCTGGTAGTGAAAGTACTGGGGATGAGCATAAGTGCTGCTTCAAATCATCGAACACTTGTTGTTGGAACCGTCCCTATGAAAATTTTTCCTTACCACCACCCCTGTTTATTTTTCTGAGGGCCCATGCAATATGGGAGAAACCCAACATGAACCTGCAGTAGAAATTAGCAAGTCCCAATGAGCTCTGAATCTTAGTGAGTGTTGTTGGGGCTGGCCAGTCATGGATGACTTGGATCTTGGCTGGATCCACATGTACGCCATGCTAATCAATGGTGTAGCCCAGGTAATGGACCTTGTCCATGCAGAAGGAGCATTTTTCCAGGTTGGCACATAGCTTGTGTTGCCGCAGGGTGTGTAGAATGTGCTGAATATGCTGCAAGTGTTTGGCCCAAGTCTTGCTGTAAATTAGAATGTCATCCAGATACACCACTACAAAAGTATTGGTGAATGGTCACAGGATATTTTCCATCATCCTCATGAAAGTGGATGGAGAATTTGTCAAACCAAAGGGCATGCCCAACCATTCAAAAAGTCCTTCCTTTGACTTGAAGGTGATCTTCCATACATCTGTCTTTTCTATTAGGACCTGGTGGTAGCCAGACTTCAGATCAATCTTATTGAGGTATTTGGCCCCCATGAGTTGATCAAGGAGGTCATCGATTCGGGGAATCGGGTACCAGTTTCTGACAATGATTTTATCCAAAGCCCGATAATCAATAAAGAGTCACCAGGTTCCATCCTTCTTCTGTACCAGCACGATTGGGCTCCCACAAGGTGATGAGATGGGGCGGATGTGCCCCTTGTGGAGAATTTCTTGGATCTGTCATTTGATCTCCTCATTCTCTAACAAAGAGTGACGATAGATTTTTCCATTGGGAAACAAGCGTCGGGGGTCAGATCGATGGGGTGCTCGAACTGGCAGTGCAGAGGTACCCCTGTAGGTGAGGAGAAGATATCCAAGTATTCTTCCATGACCTTATCTACTTGCTTCTGCTATGTGGGGAGGTCGGCCGCAGAGACCCTAGATGCAGATACAATCTTTCTCTTATTATGAGAGTGAATCATGAAGAATACAAACTTCCCCATCCGAGAGATAAGAGATCAAGGAAATAACACTAGGTGGGACTGCCTCGAGTATCTTGTACAATTTCCTGTTCAAAGTAATAATAACACTATGAGGCCTAGAATCATATACAACATGATGTTTCCATAAATAAGGTTGGCCCAAAAGAACATCACAAACTTCAAGAGGAGAAAAATCACACAATACCTCATCTTTGAAGGGATTGATGCCGTACGACAGTCGACACTGTTGGCTGACGCAGATATTGCTTCCTTGGCAGAGACATCCAATGGTGTAGGGTTGTGGGTGTGGAGTTGTTGGCAGGGCCAACTGCTTGATGACCTTTGCTGAGATGAGGTTCTTCTTGCTATCTCTATCAATGATGAAATGCAGTGGGGTGCCTTTTACCCACATCTGTGAATGGAAGAGGTGTTCTCCTTCTTCTGGCTCGTCTGGTTCACCAGGCTGGAGCTTGGTGGTAGCAATGGTGGAACTGGGTTCTGCGTCAATGATTCATCTTCCCCTTTCTAGTTCTGTCTTAGAGTCATAATCTTCATCTAATTTAGAGGCTTTCACTTCGGCCACCAATGACTGCTTTGAGCAGAAGTCAATAGTGTTATGCCAAGGGCTCTTATGGAAGTCGCACCACTTCCCAGTATCTTTATTTGTCTTTCCAATGTCCTTCTTTGATTGCGGCTTGTACTGGTTTTGCTGATACTGTCCATCTTTGCTCTATCCTTTTATTCAGTGGGTTGGGGTTGCCCTTTCTTGGATTTTTCTTGTGAGGGGTTCCCAGGCCCAAATTTCCACGTCTTTTGTTTGAGCTTCTGCTCGATTTTGACAGCATATCGGTAGGCCGTGCCTAAGGATGAGATGTCCATAAATTCCATTTCACTCTGGATGTATCTATGTAGAGCACTACAATACTTGAGCACTAGATGTCACTCTGAAGCTTTGATACCCAACTTGGTGCTCAAGGTATGGAAGATATTTGTGAAATCTAGCACTGCGTGGTCTCTTTCTTGTCGCAGTGTGGTCCATTTGGTATACAAGTCGTCATAACTTCCGATAGGGTAGTATTGTTCCTTAATAGAATCCTTGAAGGATTCCCAGGTGGTCATGACTGAAAATAATGAGGTTTCCTCTGTTTCCTTTTGCCCACATAAATTTTCCCACAATCTTTGACATGGGGAACAATTTTGAGGTGCGCAAAAGTAATCTTTTCTGTATTCGAAAATTTATGAACAAAAAAATACCCTTCTATTAGATTCAACCACTTGTCTACAACATCTGCGTCTATCTGACCTTCAAATATAGGAATATCAAAGTTTATTTGTACCTTGAAGGGGGTGGCACCTCCATTCGAAGAAGATGCGTCGCCTGTTGGTAGTCGCCGAAGGATTTGCGTGCAACTATCCATCATCTCATTCCTTTTTTGTGTGAGGGATTCCTCAATCAATAGTTTGAAAGGATATCTTGTCCCATCATATTTTTTTCTCCTGCCATGGGAGGTCACTTGGGTATGTGAGAGCTTCTGTCCTCAAGAGAAACAAGCTTGAGACCCAACTCTTTGTACTCTGACCTCGTTGGGGACATGCATTAAGACGACAAGGAGCAGACCGCTCTGATACCACTGATCCATATATTATGAGAAGAACAAAATGAATATAGATTATTAATAGGTGGTTAACACAAAATAACAGAGATACAGTAAAACTGGATTTCTATGCAATAACAAAATAAGCTGAAACTGTAAAATGCAGTGGAAACAAGCTTGCTGGAATGGTGGCAGCTTATCTCTGAGAAGAGATGTGATGGCAACATGCATTCACAAGAAGAAGATTACAGTGAGGCTCTGAAGGAATTTTTACAATAAGAAAGAATTCCCAAAACCCTAGGCATCCAAAAACCTAACCCTAGGAGATGAAGCACCAAAAGTCATGTGGGCCCCGTTTGGGTAAGTTAATACATCAACTTCCCGGGGTCGTAACTTTTGCATACGATATCCGTTTTAGGCGTGTGATAGCCCGTTGGAAAGGTATCGTCAAGGAGATTAATTTTGGGGGATAAATAATGCCTCTAGATATCATTAAGGATCTCTATACCAAAAAACCTTCATTTAGGCCCTCAAAATGGCCCTAGAAGTTAAAATTGCTAAAAATAGTAAATTGCCAAAATTGTCAGAAAACTGTTTTGAGCCTGTTGGAAAAGGTGGGTGGCCACCGATATCCATATGGATCACCTACCCTTCAAATTTTTTTACAAATAATGATGAATACACGTCTTTTTGTTTGAGCTCGAGGATATCTATGAATTGGTTGAAGAAGTTGATATGTTCAGCTATAGTTAGGTCAACTTCCCTGGTAAACTTAGGCAGGTTATTCATATAGTTCTCAGGTAAATCATGAAGGGGTACTGGGAGAACTAAAGGGGAGTATCTAGCAGCTACTTTGGAAAAAATCCTGAGAGGTGGGGGTTTCCCTTGGCCTCCTCCTCCTGCATCAACCATAGATATCTTAGGGGAGTTAAATGGTAGATTATAAAGAGGGTTTTGGAAGACGTATAGCGATCCCTTAGCTTCTTCGGGAGATAGAAAAATTGAATGAGGGGGGAATGAGATATGGGGATTCAGTTCCTCCGAATTGCAAGAAATGTAAATGGGAGAACCCACAGACATGGAATGTGAGTATATGGTATACTCTTCAATGCTTTTTAAGGTCGGGAAATATAACTGAAGGTTTGGTGGGATATTAATTGACACAAGTTTTACAGAGGGATTCTCACCTTCGCTTACGCAGGAGGTAGTCAGATGAGATTCATATTTGATTTCTGGTAACACTAAATTCAGGTTTGTGGTCTTGACTTCAACTGCCTTGGCCAACATTTCTCCGGAAAGGGTTTGGGTGGGAAATTTTTGTGAAGTTAACATTTCCAGTGGAATCTTAGATTTAGGTTGTGTGTATTTAGGCTGGTAGGCCGTAGTAGTTTTCTTAATGAAACCTCTTGTTTTTATTATTTTTTCGGGATCAGAAACAAGCTTGGTCTGCTTAGCATCTAGGTTTTGTCTGGTGTTCCTTCGATCGGATGCCAGCTTACTTAAACATGGAGTCACCAAGTAAATAATAACTGAGCCTTTAAAAGGTGTTCACTCTTTGTTCACTATCAAAGCGGGAAACTTGTAAATTCGTTTTCCCAGGGAAAATAATTTCATCTCTTTGTTCCCCGACAACGACGCCAAAAATATATTGTTCTAGAGTTTGTACTCAAGGCTTGAGATTATAAAGTCTAGGCATCCGAAAAGAGGGTCTAGGATATAAAGAAGAAGAAAACAACTCTTTTAAAAGGAAAAGGAGCTATGGTTTATTTATGAGTTGTCTTTGTCTAGCTTCCAATTGTTCCTGGACATTGATGTCCTACTCAATGGCCACCCAGGAGCGTTCATGTTCAACCGGGGTGGTGAAAGTTTTTAAGATAGTATTGAAAAGGTTTAAGGCAATACTGGTTTGATCTATGCGATCGGGTTATATGTTGGGCTGTCTCATAACTAATCAAGTCATGGAGGAAGAAATTTTTAAGGACTGGTTTCTTCCTTTTAGATTGTATGAGAAAATTTTATGAATCTTGAATTAATAGTGTAGCAAAATCAAAGGCCTTTTCCCGTATCTGAGTTAAATTGAAAACCATGCATGGAATGAAAGAAAACATAAAGCTGTGGAACAATGTGAGGTTTCGATCAAGGAAGAATTTCACACTATGACAAAGGAAGAAAAAGATAAGGAGAAACTTTAATGAAGCATTAGATGTAATAGTCTAAGTCATTCATAGGTCTTGTAAGTGTTGATAGCTGATATAGAGGAAAAATGTAAATGATTAGATCACTAAAAAAATTCAATCACCACAGTAGAAGTTGTACTAAATTGCAGCTACGCATTCATCAAAGATACATAAGAAATGAAGTTAGATATGAAATAACAGAGGAGCACATAACTCAAAATTGATGAGGTCTGGAATCTCTGACTTGCATTTATATTAATTTTGGAAAAATGAAGTACCTTTCTGCTACAACCGGCCAAAAAAAATCCCTCGTGGTCTCTTTCCAAAATGTATTTATACAAAGAAAATCATCAACCCTGGATGGTTGGTATTCTCCTAATCTCCTAGGTGCTAACGGTTACATATTATGAAATTCAAATCATTTTGTTTGGTTACTTTTTACTTCTTACCGGTTGTACAGAAACGAGCACAAATGTGTTACTTCGTCATTTCTTTGAAACACTTCCTTCACTCGTTCCCGAACACACGACGCACCTGTCCACAAACTGCATCAAAATTCTGGAAGGATCTGACACATTCTTTGCTTCAAACACATATAACTTCCTCTGAATTTGGGGTAGCTCGCCTTCAATCGTTCCCTTACCAAACTTTGTTGACTGCAACTGTAGATTC
>JZKD02S1122934.1:201797-222725 GCA_000966675.3 Picea glauca | reverse complement strand
GAAAAGGGGTTGAGATTTTGGGTAGAAGGTTAAAAGTTAAATCTTAAGGGTCATGATCTGCGTATAAGTTTAGAGCCCTAGCTTATTATTCCATAGGGTAGAATACCCCACAACACTCAGTCAAAGGAGAATGAAGCCACCTTGAAAGGAAGCATAACTCATTTGCAGTATGACTCAACCTTTCATATTTATACTTGGTAGTCAACACCAAGTATACCCTGTAAGAGATGATGAAGTCCTTTTAGACTTAGAATAAATTGAGAGTAATCCCAATATCATAAAGGATCAGATGAAGATACATCTCCCAAGACTGGGATATAGATGCCATGAGAAGACTAGATCATAACTTCAGCAGAGATATGAAATCTCTTGAAAGATTCCCTTGTTTCAGTAACAGAGAAGGAAACCAGACAGAAATACTAGGATATGGATTCTTCCGTGAGACTAGAAGAGAAGTCAACATTGGCTTCCAAGATTGATCTATACAGATCAAGCATGTTGCAGATGTACAAATCTTGATGTGTTTCCAGAGGATTCTCCTAGCAAGAGGGAGAAGACTATGATGAGACACTTACTCCAGTAATTGAAGAAATAGCTCTAGTATTTATGAAAACAACCAGAACAAACATGATTCATATATAGTATGAGATGCAAGGGGAGTAATCCCCATATTTAAAATTGAGTGGAAGTTGGTTAATTACATTAGTTGGGTCATGGAGACATGTCCACGATAAAATATAGAGTTAACTCCATGAAAGAAGAAGAGCTACCTTCTGTATCATTTATTGAGTCACTCTCAGTTTCAGATGAAGTTGTTGTCGTGATAGCATAAGAGGAGTTACTCATAGATTTCAACAGCCATAGTGAGGATGAAGCAGTCATTCTCAGCCTAAGAGCAGTTGTAGGTGTAAAGTCCCAGTTCTAGAAGGAACTATTGCAAAAAGTGGAGAGGACATACTCTCAGGTAGTGAGACAGATATTTCTTTTCAGAGAGCACATAGAGCCAACACATGATTGTGCAGATTGAGTTGCAGCTGAGCAAGTGTACCATATTGGTACAATGTAATGTGAAAATTTGATATGAAGACGAAAATAGAAAAGACTCAGGTCTGCAAGTTGAAGAAGGATATGTACAGGTTGAAGCAAGCTCCTAGATCTTGATATGGAAGAATTGACAGTTTCCTAACGAGCTTGGTCTTTACCAAGAGTAAAGTTGATTCTAACCTTTATCTCAAGGTTATGAATGATGAGCAAGTGATGTTACTACCATATGTAGATGATGTATTCTTGACAAGATGAAGAAAATCTCATCACATAATGCAGAAGAATATCACTACAGAGTTTGATGAAAGACCTAATGCATTATCTCTTAAGTCTTGAAGTTTGGAAAAGCCCAGAGAAGATCTTCCTTAACCAAGGGAAGTATGCAGTTAAAATAGGGAAGAGGTTGACATGTTGGCATGTAAATCCATGTGCACACCCATGGAAACAAAGTCGAATCTCCTGGTAGATACCTCGTCATAATTGGTTGATGCTACTATGTATAGACAAATTATTCGGTGATGTATCTGACGAATACCAGGCCAGATATATGTTTTTCCTTGAGTCAGTATCTGGTAGAACCCAGATGTGTTCACCTTGATGATGCAAAACATGTGATGAGATATCTTAAGGGTACGTTGGATTTTGGTCTCAGTTATAATGGAGATTGTGACTTCATATTGTATGGATATACTGATTCAGATTAAGTTGGAAGTGTTTCTGATAGAAAGAGCACTCCAGGATGTTGTTTTAGTCTGAGGTCAACCATGAATTCATGGTAGAGTAGGGATCAATTCAACATTGCTCCGAGCACAACAAAAGCAGGAATACATTGTTGCATGTTCCACCAGTTGTGAAGTCGTATGACTTCGGATGTTGTTGAAAAATATATTTGATTTGGAGATGGAAACCATCGTAATCATGTGTGATAATCAAATTTGTATAGAGATGATGTGTTCCATGATGAGTCGAAGCACATAAAGATCCAATATCACTTCATTCGTGGTGTGTTGTAGAGAGGAGAAATAAATCTCTAGTATGTTAGCACAAATGAACAGGTTGTTGATGTTGTTGTGATGCCAGCCTAGTGCTGAATATTTCCAACCTCGTGTTGATGTTGTTGTGATGTCAGCCTAGTGCTGAAGATTTCCGGTTTCGTGTTGATGTTGTCGAGATGTCAGCTTCATGCTGAATATTTCCAGCTTCGTGTTGATGTTGTCGAGATGTCAGCTTCATGCTGAATATTTCCAGCTTCGTGTTGATGTTGTTGAGATGCCATCTTCGTGTTGAATATTTCCAGCCTAGTGTTGATGTTGATGATACTCCAACCTTCATGTTGTGATGTTGTTGTTGTTGATGATTCTCCAGCCTTTGTGCTATGATATTAGTGTTGTTGATGATGTATTAGTGTTATACTAATCCATGTTGATGCAGATGATGATGGTGCCACTTCATCTTCTTGCTGAAGATGATGATGATGATGTTATTTCATATTTAATGTTGAATTTGATGATATTACTTTAGCCTCATACTAAAAGATGATGATGATTTCACTCCAGCCTCATGATGATGAGGATGATGATGCTACTCCAGCTCCATGTTGTGAATGATGATGATGAGAAAAACTTCCGATGATTTATAGATATGTCAGTTAGTGTTCCAAATGTTGTTGATGTTGTTGCCCTCTCTCTCTCCCGATGATGTTGTAGAATACTCTTCGTGTTAAGGGGGAGTGTTGAAATATTGTAACTGCAAAGAGTATTCTACTTGTTATTATTATTATTATTCGAGTCATTTATTTATATATCAAATCCCCTTTTGTGGAATGATCATGTCGGGCATTGTAATTGACCAAATCCCCTTTTGCGGATTGGTCAAACCCTAAATATATTATGAAAATTGAGAAGTCGGCCCCCATGCTAATTAAAGTGGTTTTAACAACTAAGAAGACAATCTAGCCCTACCTAGTGAAGAGACACCTTTTCAATACCTACCATTTTGTATAAATAAAGGAAGCCAACGCCTCATTATCACACTCACTCAGATCACTCATCTAGTGCGCAAGTTTGAAGGAAGTTGCAGTTGCCAGTTGTCGAAAGAAGGAAGAGAGAGAGGCACATTACTCAGTGTTGGATATTCTCTAGTGTTTGGTTTATTGTCTTGGCATTGTATTGCCTATCTATATTAAGGAAGGGTTTGTTGGGTTTTCTTCCCCATGAGGGTTTCCCAGGATAAATGTTGTGTATCTTGTGATTGTGTTTCTCTCAGTGATCCTACCTATGTTATTGTTATCTAGTAATTGAAAAGAAACCTAATAATAGATAAAAACTCAACAAGAAGACCCTTTATTAGGGTATGTTTCACCTCTCTTGATTTTATTCGATCTCTTCTCAATTCCCTTTGTTGTATTTTTGTAGTAATATGCTCTCAAAACCACCACAACATCCCAATTCTAACAATTAAGATGAGTGGGAGAAGTTTCCTGGAATTGATTTCAAAGGTGTGCAAGCATGGATGGGTATGTTTACTATGGTGGCACTTGAACTTCCTCCAATTTTTCTCTGCTGATCCATATTCCTATTCTTCTTTTTTCAAAGGTGTGCAAGCATGGATGGGTATGTTTACTATGGTGGCACTTGAACTTCCTCCAATTTTTCTCTGCTGATCCATATTCCTATTCTTCTTTTCTACCTCTTCTAATTCTTCTTCTTCTTGTTTCTTTCTTCTTCTTCTTTTTTCCAGATTTCCTCTTTCTTATTTTCTTCTTCAATTCTACTTCAACAACTTTTATTTTTTCTTCCTCATCCTTTTTCTTTTGCTCGACCTATGCAGACTTTATCTTATTTTCTTCCATCTCTGCTTTTATCTTCTACTTAGTGTCTTCTAATTTTTTGGTTTCTTATTCATTTTTCTTTTGTTTGGCTTCAACAATGTTTCTCTTCTCCTCCTCTAACTCAATTTTTTTTCTTTCTTTCTCCACTTTCCTTTTTTATTCTTCATGTTCCTTCTTCCTCTTTATTTCCTCTTCTGACTTATGTTGTTCTTCTTCCTATTTATTCTACTCCCTTTGCTTGAACTTTTATTTACCCTCCATTGCCTTTTTCTATATTTATTTTTCCTTCTTTGCCTCTTCAATATTCCTCTCCTCTTCCTTTTCTTTTTCTCTGGCCAAAATTAATATGACTTGTTCTTTGGATATCTTCCCTTTTTCTTAATCTTCTATGTGTAACTTCTCCTTTGTTGGTTCATCTAGCAACCTGTTTAATAATTATTCAAAGGAAATGGTTTCTTTGAAAATTTCCTATGCAAAATCCACATCATGTGTGACAAGGTGTACCAATGTTAAAATTATTCTTGAGCAGATTCAACCCTTGGTATGCATTAATACCATGTTGATTTTTTGCCACTCTACTCAACACCCAACAATTATCTCAAAATAAAATCACTTTATCTACTAAAAGCACAACTGAGTAATCAACTAAACATGCAGCGGAAGCATAAACAAGGAAACCAAATAAAGAACACATAAACACCAGTATTTTTAGGTATAAATCCCTAGAAAATACTCAGAGGGAAAATCATTCCAATTATGTTTTTATTAAGGCCAAATCAGGGCTCCTATAATGGGGATAATGCCCCACTAAGAGAAGTATACACTGCAGACAAACCTGGAAATTTTTGTTCTGTTGTACGACCTTGTACTAGCACATTTCCCAAGGAATATATCTCTTGTCCTTCTATGATTCACAGACATATGTGACTGTCTCTANGGGGAGTAATCCCCATATTTAAAATTGAGTGGAAGTTGGTTAATTACATTAGTTGGGTCATGGAGACATGTCCACGATAAAATATAGAGTTAACTCCATGAAAGAAGAAGAGCTACCTTCTGTATCATTTATTGAGTCACTCTCAGTTTCAGATGAAGTTGTTGTCGTGATAGCATAAGAGGAGTTACTCATAGATTTCAACAGCCATAGTGAGGATGAAGCAGTCATTCTCAGCCTAAGAGCAGTTGTAGGTGTAAAGTCCCAGTTCTAGAAGGAACTATTGCAAAAAGTGGAGAGGACATACTCTCAGGTAGTGAGACAGATATTTCTTTTCAGAGAGCACATAGAGCCAACACATGATTGTGCAGATTGAGTTGCAGCTGAGCAAGTGTACCATATTGGTACAATGTAATGTGAAAATTTGATATGAAGACGAAAATAGAAAAGACTCAGGTCTGCAAGTTGAAGAAGGATATGTACAGGTTGAAGCAAGCTCCTAGATCTTGATATGGAAGAATTGACAGTTTCCTAACGAGCTTGGTCTTTACCAAGAGTAAAGTTGATTCTAACCTTTATCTCAAGGTTATGAATGATGAGCAAGTGATGTTACTACCATATGTAGATGATGTATTCTTGACAAGATGAAGAAAATCTCATCACATAATGCAGAAGAATATCACTACAGAGTTTGATGAAAGACCTAATGCATTATCTCTTAAGTCTTGAAGTTTGGAAAAGCCCAGAGAAGATCTTCCTTAACCAAGGGAAGTATGCAGTTAAAATAGGGAAGAGGTTGACATGTTGGCATGTAAATCCATGTGCACACCCATGGAAACAAAGTCGAATCTCCTGGTAGATACCTCGTCATAATTGGTTGATGCTACTATGTATAGACAAATTATTCGGTGATGTATCTGACGAATACCAGGCCAGATATATGTTTTTCCTTGAGTCAGTATCTGGTAGAACCCAGATGTGTTCACCTTGATGATGCAAAACATGTGATGAGATATCTTAAGGGTACGTTGGATTTTGGTCTCAGTTATAATGGAGATTGTGACTTCATATTGTATGGATATACTGATTCAGATTAAGTTGGAAGTGTTTCTGATAGAAAGAGCACTCCAGGATGTTGTTTTAGTCTGAGGTCAACCATGAATTCATGGTAGAGTAGGGATCAATTCAACATTGCTCCGAGCACAACAAAAGCAGGAATACATTGTTGCATGTTCCACCAGTTGTGAAGTCGTATGACTTCGGATGTTGTTGAAAAATATATTTGATTTGGAGATGGAAACCATCGTAATCATGTGTGATAATCAAATTTGTATAGAGATGATGTGTTCCATGATGAGTCGAAGCACATAAAGATCCAATATCACTTCATTCGTGGTGTGTTGTAGAGAGGAGAAATAAATCTCTAGTATGTTAGCACAAATGAACAGGTTGTTGATGTTGTTGTGATGCCAGCCTAGTGCTGAATATTTCCAACCTCGTGTTGATGTTGTTGTGATGTCAGCCTAGTGCTGAAGATTTCCGGTTTCGTGTTGATGTTGTCGAGATGTCAGCTTCATGCTGAATATTTCCAGCTTCGTGTTGATGTTGTCGAGATGTCAGCTTCATGCTGAATATTTCCAGCTTCGTGTTGATGTTGTTGAGATGCCATCTTCGTGTTGAATATTTCCAGCCTAGTGTTGATGTTGATGATACTCCAACCTTCATGTTGTGATGTTGTTGTTGTTGATGATTCTCCAGCCTTTGTGCTATGATATTAGTGTTGTTGATGATGTATTAGTGTTATACTAATCCATGTTGATGCAGATGATGATGGTGCCACTTCATCTTCTTGCTGAAGATGATGATGATGATGTTATTTCATATTTAATGTTGAATTTGATGATATTACTTTAGCCTCATACTAAAAGATGATGATGATTTCACTCCAGCCTCATGATGATGAGGATGATGATGCTACTCCAGCTCCATGTTGTGAATGATGATGATGAGAAAAACTTCCGATGATTTATAGATATGTCAGTTAGTGTTCCAAATGTTGTTGATGTTGTTGCCCTCTCTCTCTCCCGATGATGTTGTAGAATACTCTTCGTGTTAAGGGGGAGTGTTGAAATATTGTAACTGCAAAGAGTATTCTACTTGTTATTATTATTATTATTCGAGTCATTTATTTATATATCAAATCCCCTTTTGTGGAATGATCATGTCGGGCATTGTAATTGACCAAATCCCCTTTTGCGGATTGGTCAAACCCTAAATATATTATGAAAATTGAGAAGTCGGCCCCCATGCTAATTAAAGTGGTTTTAACAACTAAGAAGACAATCTAGCCCTACCTAGTGAAGAGACACCTTTTCAATACCTACCATTTTGTATAAATAAAGGAAGCCAACGCCTCATTATCACACTCACTCAGATCACTCATCTAGTGCGCAAGTTTGAAGGAAGTTGCAGTTGCCAGTTGTCGAAAGAAGGAAGAGAGAGAGGCACATTACTCAGTGTTGGATATTCTCTAGTGTTTGGTTTATTGTCTTGGCATTGTATTGCCTATCTATATTAAGGAAGGGTTTGTTGGGTTTTCTTCCCCATGAGGGTTTCCCAGGATAAATGTTGTGTATCTTGTGATTGTGTTTCTCTCAGTGATCCTACCTATGTTATTGTTATCTAGTAATTGAAAAGAAACCTAATAATAGATAAAAACTCAACAAGAAGACCCTTTATTAGGGTATGTTTCACCTCTCTTGATTTTATTCGATCTCTTCTCAATTCCCTTTGTTGTATTTTTGTAGTAATATGCTCCCAAAACCACCACAACATCCCAATTCTAACAATTAAGATGAGTGGGACAAGTTTCCTGGAATTGATTTCAAAGGTGTGCAAGCATGGATGGGTATGTTTACTATGGTGGCACTTGAAATTCCTCCAATATTTCTCTGCTGATCCATATTCCTATTCTTCTTTTCTACCTCCTCTAATTATTCTTCTTTCTTTTTCTTTCTTCTTCTTCTTTTTTCCAGATTTCCTCTTTCTTATTTTCTTCTTCAATTCTACTTCAACAACTTTTATTTGTTCTTCCTCATCCTTTTTCTTTTGCTCGACCTATGCAGACTTTATCTTATTTTCTTCCATCTCTGCTTTTATCTTCTACTTAGTGTCTTCTAATTTTTTGGTTTCTTATTCATTTTTCTTTTGTTTGGCTTCAACAATGTTTCTCTTCTCCTCCTCTAACTCAATTTTTTTTCTTTCTTTCTCCACTTTCCTTTTTTATTCTTCATGTTCCTTCTTCCTCTTTATTTCCTCTTCTGACTTATGTTGTTCTTCTTCCTATTTATTCTACTCCCTTTGCTTGAACTTTTATTTACCCTCCATTGCCTTTTTCTATATTTATTTTTCCTTCTTTGCCTCTTCAATATTCCTCTCCTCTTCCTTTTCTTTTTCTCTGGCCAAAATTAATATGACTTGTTCTTTGGATATCTTCCCTTTTTCTTAATCTTCTATGTGTAACTTCTCCTTTGTTGGTTCATCTAGCAACCTGTTTAATAATTATTCAAAGGAAATGGTTTCTTTGAAAATTTCCTATGCAAAATCCACATCATGTGTGACAAGGTGTACCAATGTTAAAATTATTCTTGAGCAGATTCAACCCTTGGTATGCATTAATACCATGTTGATTTTTTGCCACTCTACTCAACACCCAACAATTATCTCAAAATAAAATCACTTTATCTACTAAAAGCACAACTGAGTAATCAACTAAACATGCAGCGGAAGCATAAACAAGGAAACCAAATAAAGAACACATAAACACCAGTATTTTTAGGTATAAATCCCTAGAAAATACTCAGAGGGAAAATCATTCCAATTATGTTTTTATTAAGGCCAAATCAGGGCTCCTATAATGGGGATAATGCCCCACTAAGAGAAGTATACACTGCAGACAAACCTGGAAATTTTTGTTCTGTTGTACGACCTTGTACTAGCACATTTCCCAAGGAATATATCTCTTGTCCTTCTATGATTCACAGACATATGTGACTGTCTCTACTATGATCCACAGATATTAATGACTGTCTCCATTGTGTCCTACGAAAATTCACAACTATCTCCACTGTGACTTGTGGATGTGTACGAAACACCTGTATGAAAAGATCCATATGGTCTGACTCTTTCATGTGGCTTATGTCCTCTAAAACCCACTTGTGGTTACTTCTGCTATCTTTCCTTCTTGACCTGTATGACCTCTAGATGGAAGTCCTTCTCCACCTATCCAATATCCTGAATCACAATCCTTCATGATCCAACCCTCTTTGCATCAACACTTCGATGAAATATATTCACCCAACCTGTGAGCTCTCCTCACTCTAGTGTAATAAAATGTCTTTTTTTTATTCTACACTCCTCACACTAGAAAAAATCCTTTTTTTCTATCTTTGATCTTGGAATCTCACCAAATATATCGATCTTGGCATCTCACCAAATATCCTCAACCTTGGCATCTCACCAAAGGTCCCTTTCTCTCGGTATCTCACCAAGAGTCTCATGATTTTAGAATATCACCAAATATCCTCACCTTGGTCTCTCACCAAGGTTCCTTTCTCTTGGCATCCCACCAAGAGCCTCCTGACCTCGAACTCTCGTCAAGAGTCATGAATGTGTCGACTCCCTCAACACAACTCTTGTCAATTGTCTTTCTCCTTCACCCTAGCCTTTCTTTTATAATTGTGAGTTATAATCTATTTATAATATTCAAAGCAATCTATGATTGAGATTACTTCTCACACCGAATTAAGATTTAGATTACATGTTGGATTCTTTGCATTTCCTTTAAATAAATCAAATCACTAATATTTTTTTTTTACTTTAATCAACTCCTTTTAACTAAAGTAAAATCAAGACTAGAAGATTCTTTGAGGACTTCCACATGCTAGACACATGTCAATGCAAAAGTACCTATCTTATGCTACCAAAAACATCAACACCAACCCCACTAATTTAACATGTTCTCTAACAATCCCTTTCATATCATGACCTCTGGGTTCTCCTGTGCACAAATACATTTCTTTCAAGGATTCAACTTCTTTCCAGAAACATGGAACATTTTTCAACATGAATCTTCCCACCTTGATTGGGAACCTAAGCCATAGCCTCTTGGATCTTGCTGAGAGAAAGGAAGTTATTCCATCCCCCACAGTTTGATATGCAATTTTCCTAGCCAACAATTTGCCAAGGAAATACTTTGGGAGGAGATGTGGGGCTTTTGCACACCCATATATTCTGACATATGTGTAATATTTTCCCATGTACCGATCACCAATGTATTTAAGGGATGTTATGGATTTTCAAGATACATTATGAGGTGGGTGGTTAAATATAACAATAAAGAAAGAAACTAGAAAATATTCTCAGATATCATACAGGTATTTTTTGTAGTTGACATCCCATAACTCTGAGTAGCATATATTTATAGGTGGTTGAATAGGGTTCCACTCTCATCCCATAGAAGGAAAATGTATTAAAGAACACATATCATCTGTTAGATAGGAAAACATATAAAAACCTAGCTTCTTCAATCCTAGAGCTTCTCTAGCATTTTTTAAAATGTGGAATGTGAAGATTTGGGGCCAGTTGAATATAGTCCCTACCTCATCAACACAATATTCCATTGATGTCCACTCCATCTGAAAAATGTGTACCGGTCTTCTCGTCGTACAATATGCAAATATTTAATGCGATTAGTTGATAGGGTTTCTTTAGGTATTGTATCGGGACCAATCGATTGTCTTTCTATGCATATTCTATTTATTCACCCCACCAATCCTCGACTAATTTAGTAAAACTGGGGTGGTCTTCTCCAAATTTATTTAGTAACGACTTGTTTAGGGAAACGTTGAGTTCTTGGAGGTGGTATTTGACGTGGATGTCATTTGTTCTCAGAGAGTCTATTGGATATTTTAGCTCATTAATCACAGTGGTCATATCAACATCCAAATGGAAGAATTTCCATATCGCGGAATTATTGTAGGGGAAGAGCATCGGGCGAGTAGCTAAGTCATATATCCTACTTTTTTAATGTTCCAATACACAACTATGTCGTTTTCCTCCATAGGGAAATATTCGGTGTTAAAAATATAGTATATTTCGTCTCGTGTTGGAAAATTCTCTATTCCATTGAAATAATTTGTATCAGACAACATGTCATCTGGTATTTTTGCAGGTCTGGGTACATTCGCTGGGGGTATTTTTCCCCTTCTAGTTTGAGCTCACGACATTGTGTTGTCTTGAGTTTATTTACCATAAAAAATCATAGTAAGCTTATCATAGAATTATAACTAAAAGAATACAACTGCTAAATAGATAATGCACATACTTGATAGCTTTACTATATCTCATTGTAAATCTAAGTTAGATGGACAATTGGTTCCATGGAGCTCTTTTTACACTTTGAAATTTWAAAAAATGAGTAATAAGGGTTTYGATTTAGGATTTWAGTGTTCAATCTTTACCCAATATCCATGTAATTAATGTGAATGGACTCTAGCCTGTAGTGAATAGGAGAAGTACATATCCATTAATGTCTTTATAGGGAAGCTCTCATGCTCSTGCTATCAAACTAACATTTTCGTAAAAACACTATTGAAAATCCTATTTCGGAAKGGATCATTCCGAACAATGTTATCAAAGAAGAGTTATCAGAAGGGTGTTATCAAAAGGATTATTTTGGGAAAGGTACTTCCAATTAATGCTGCCAGAAAKAAGCTATCGAAATAATGTTAYCGKGTCAATGTTGTCRGGAGGTCATCATCGGAAGATGTTAGGGAAATTATATTATCCGACRGATATTCCTCGAGGGGACATTCATGATTCATTATCGTAAATCTTGTCATTGCATGATTAGTAGASGGAATCGTTTTAACACTTGTATTTGTGTTAACAAAAMCTATTAKAATCATCTTATCATGGTGTTAAATTMGAATTTTTTTAAAAGTAGGTCTGTGGGGATAGTTAACAAGCTTAATTCTTTTTTAATTAATTATTTAAGGTAAAGTTTGTCGGGATGGGATTTCAGAAGAGTGTTGTAAGATGGGTAGCTCAAGCAATGTTTTCATAGWAAACTCGAGCGAATGTCTCTGAATGACCATTGTTCTCGATCTTGGGAAATGTGYTAACCAAAGGCAAAGTATAAGAGGATATTGACAATGCACACAATTAACCAAAGGTTTTAGACRCAAAATATCATTGAATTAAAAGGRTATACCTTTGTGATATTATGTCTTAKGGAAGCAATAATATGGGGTTATCGTTAATTAATATTTGCAGTAAACCTATCGGAAGAAGACCGTCAAAATGGCTCAGCAAAAATATTAAAGGGTATTAGGGAGTCTGRTAAGAAAGAATATGAAATGGAGTGTTTGATAGGTTATCAGGATCTAGTTTTTGGAAGGGAAAGATCATAAACATGGTTTGTCATTCTGATGGGACAAAACTCAGGGACAAGAGTCTGATTGTCTTGTTAGACATTGAAATTCATATTACTCTTGGGGTCATGATGAGATATCATTCTAATGGAAAGAATATGATGGGCTTAGTATATCAGTACGAGCCCAAAGACTCTGTGCACTAGATTAGAGTTAAAACAGGGACWTCATAGGCTTCAAATTCATTGAAAACTGCAAGAGGAGGTAACTATTAGACAACATAGGATCGAAGATTAGAAATATAAGATGTCAGGGATATGAGAMAATGGAATCTTTCCTCAACACATCYTGAAAAACTACCCAGACCTGATCATCCTCTCCATAACCATAGTATCTATATAGAAGTTTAGAAAGGGGGGGAATTCAATTTCTCCTGAAATGGAAGAAATTGATGGRAGTTGTTGCAACCAAAACGAATGGAAATGCACTAGGAAGAACCAGTTATCTATGTCCTTTGAATGTCAAAGGTCACATTTGATTTTAAGAATTAMGTTTMTGAATAAGTGTGACTCTTACCTATGTCATGGGTTCCACATATGCCAACTTTCTCTCTGAAAAATATTAGCAGGAAATGGGAACTTCTAGATTCCCTTCCAAGTATTCTCCAAAAKCCAAAACATGGGATTATTAATCAATCTTGTACCTACATATAATATGTGTTGGGGTATGACACCATATTGAGACCTTTGGTGATTGAYAGTAGGACAATGTTTTTTCYTCATCTCTCTTTTCCARGAATTGCTTYAYTGCCAACAAGCATCTATAACCCCAACAAAGTTTCCTCGATATCATATAAGTATGGAACCTCTTCCAACAAGCGTCCACAACCCCCACAATTTCTTATATGTAAATTTTCATGGATATTCCACTGGAAGAKTTTGTCACAATAGATCTAATAAATAAAACTGAAATCTACWCTATGAAGGTTAAATTCCTTCATATTCCAGAATATTTAGTTAYTWATTTTCTGCTTATGCATGAAATATATAAAATGTGAAAAATAGAGAACAACAAAGTAAAATTACTCACCATCCAAAAAATAACATAAATRTTTTCTTTGGGAAACTCTTATAGGARAAAACCCAACTAGAAGGTGAGGTTTCTCTGCTCTTTTTTCTCTGGTAYGGAAATKATGCAAGTACAAAGGATAAGGAACTCTCTATGGATTTACCTGAGACATGTGGCYTRTTATGMTTCTACAAAACATTACCCCCTCTATTATTCTCTCTRATTCCCCACTRCGAKGTTTTCTTCTYTACTATGGAACAAAATACAATAACATASAATGGAAACCCTTCTCCTCCTAGTGGCCCAGTATTTAACACAGTTCGATAGCCATMTAGAGGTAGGTTTTTTACTTMCTCAACCCTCAATTGTGATAGGGTTTTGGACCTTCTAGAAACTTYTTGAAATTAGATATGTGGATATCCCTATATGCATGAGTAACTGAGGRTGATGTGGCATCCTCTCATACCATGGTGTTCAACATGGTAGGTCAACTTCCAGGAGRCATWAATTTTGCATGTGATCTCTGATTGATGTGATTTTTGCAMMATTGGAAAGGTATCGAGGGTTTTGACTTCCTCAACYCTCAGTTACTGATAAGGTTTGGATCTTCTATAATKTTATTGAAAATACATGGGTGTTTATCCCCACACAWTTTAGTAATGGGGGATAAAATGGCATCCACTCATACCATGGTGGTCAACTTGTGGGAGGCATAACTTTTGCATACAAGCTTCATTGAGGTTTTYTTCACCCCATTAGAAATCTATTGGAGTGTAGAACAYTGTCAAGGGTGTGTGCACAAGTTKCRAACACTGTAACCCCAAAACATGTYGTTTGATGCCTCAAAATGGCCATAAAAGGTTTTAGACCCCAATTTTTCAAATTAGGACCTGCCACTAAAATGGCCCTACAAGTTGATTCCTACAAATGTTTCCACTCTAARAAGATCRAGATAGATGGAAAAAAATATAATGATCCAATATAAATCATACCTACCCATTTAGGGAGGATTTTGGTCCTCAAAATMTTTACTGAATGAGATGAGKAAATGTTTCCTCTACCTTCTCTYTRGAGTACCACTTTGTTTTTCCTGGAATTTGTCATTTCAACCCAATATACCAAAGGTCATRTTGYCCCTATCTTRTAGTTTTGGACYGCCTCTACAAAATTGTGTCCTTTTCAAACTCTRMCTAAGAATMTGGTGTTAARTTCTCTATCGAAGGTARRACYTGCTCCTCTTCCTAATCCAACATGGAAGGCTCATAGATTTTGAGATTCTCCACATTCACAATTGAGTAAATGCACATGTATGGGGGTAGACTGAGTCTRTAGGCATTATCTCTCGGCTTTTCCAATACCCCAAAAKGACCATATCGTAGATCYTTGATCTTCTTACCARTACCTTGTAGCCTTTCCTTATTCAATTGTAGCCACACTCTGTCTCCCACTCTAAATTTTCTCTTTGTTMTGTGCTAGTCATGTGTATCCTTGTTATTTTCCTGTGACTTCTWTAGTGTCTCTTGTMCTTGCAAATGGATCTACCCGATCTTCTCAACATTTTTCCCTCTTTTAATKCATCTCCTCTRAGTTCCTCCCTCMCTCCTCCTTTCTCTCCATATACAACATCTAAGAGTGAAGGTGGAAAATACCCAACGAAATTTTCAAAAGGTGACTTACCAATAGAAGTGTGGACTACTCCTRTAAGAGTGTTRTATATAGATCATATTTTCATCCYAGGTCTTCATATGTTTSTAATTGTATCCCCTCAAAAGTTGCATCAAATTCATGTTGACTACTTATGTCTTCYCATATTAGTGTCCATATTCTCCCACAATGTARTYCAAAATGCACTGCAAAATATGGTATCTCTACCTGAGATGATTCTCCTTGGTATCCCAAGGTGCACCYTGACCTATTCAAAGAATTTGTTKGATGCTTCTYGTCCATTGATGGTATTTTTACAAGGCATGAGAATGCACATCTTKTTGAACCTGTCAACTACCACAAATAAATAGTCAAGTCCCTTYYGYGTTGTTGGTAACCCTCCCAAAMAATCCATGGAAATGATTTCCCAAGGTCGASTGGGTACATGTAAGGGATGGTACAGACCTTGCTTCATGTTKTTGGGATTGCTAGTAAAACAAAGTATACATCCTCTTATATTTCATGCTACATATTCTTTCATTTTGGGCCAATACACATACCTATGTAAGTTGGAAATTGTCTTCCCAACACCAAAATGTCTTGGAACCTTGGAGGTGTGAGCCTTTATGATAAGCTACAATTGTTCACCTTTAGGAACACAGATCTTGTCAAGATTGTAGAGTAAACCATCCTATAAATGGTAGTAAACCATGTTGTCACCTTATTCTATATGAATTTGGCCCTATAGTTGTTGAAACACCCCCTTGAAGTCCTCATATTTTGTGTATGCCTCTTTGTATGCATCATGGGTAAAAGGATCCATATGCATCAGAGTTACCAAATCTATAATATTGGATGTGGGTGGCTTTGAAATAATGTTTTCCAACTTATTTTTTCTACCCTTCTTATACTTTATGACCAATTGAAATTGATGTAAAAAAACCCATCCACTTGTCATGCCCAGTTTGTTGTAGCTTACTTTGGGCCTGCAAAAATTGTAGTAGCTGGTGATATGTGTGGATGATGGTCTCCTTTCCCATCAGATAGTGCTTCAACTTTTTTACATCTTGTACCAAGGCATAGAGCTTCTTGTTGTAGGTAGGGTAGTTCTGAACCACCCCATGAAGTACTTCATAATGATAGAAGATGGGTCTTTCTCCCTACATCAGGACTGCTACCATGGCATACCCACTTTCATATGTCTCCACTTTGAAAGGATTATGCAAGTTTGGTAGCATGAGCATTGGTTCTTGATTGATATTTTATTTCATGTCATCAAAGGCCTTCTATTGATTCTTCCCAAATTGGAAACTCTTACCACTGGCTATTATGGTGTGGAGTGGTGCAACTACTGTTGAAAATGAAGCTATGAACTTCTGCAAGTGTTGTCATGCCCCAAAAAAAATCCTAATTGAAGTGACATTTGTAGGAACTAACCATTTCATGATGGCCTCCACATTTGCAAGATTTATCTTGAGCTCCCCTCCACCAATAACATACCCCAAATACACCAAAGGTTGTTGAGCAGATTCACATTTCTTAAGATTGGCCAGAAGTTGGTGCTTGTTTAGAGTCTCTAACACTTGCATAAGATGTGAGGTGCACTCCTCCTAGGTAACATTATAAACCAGTGTATAATCCAAATAGAAATTAACAAATAATCTAGATAAGGGCTTAAAACATCATTCATTATTCTCGTAAATGTATCTGGTGCATTGCATAAATCGAATGGCATAACCATCCACTCATACAAATATTTCCTTTTATTGAAGGAAATATTCTAGGTATCTTATTCTTTGAATCGTACCTAGTGATATCATGATTTCAAATCTAGATTAGCGAAGTAATTGGGATGTTGTAGTTGGTCCAAAAGATCATCAATCCTTGGCAGATGGCATCAATTCTTCAGTGTAATATTGTTTAATTCCCTATAATTGATACACATTCTCCAAGTCCCATCCTTCTTGGGTAAAATTATGATGGGTGACCCATAAGGTGAGGTACTAGGTCCAATCACACCCTGCTCCAACAACTGTTGTAATTGCTTCTTCACTTCATTCACTTCTAGAATAGACTGTATACAATGTTGAAAAGTCAACAAGAAACATGTGTCTAATTTACTTTTCCCTTAAATAAATTGGACAATAAATATTAATCTATTATCTCATAATTACTTGAATTAATTAACTGAAATGGCAAATCAGTTAACTATGGGAAATTCGAGTTCAAAGGTTGACTGGTAAGACATGGAGGTGACTTGAAGTTGTAACAGAGTTATAAGTGTAGTTATGAGAGTTGTGAAGTAGTTTAACTCAGTGTGAGACAGTGTGAGACAATTTTATTATACTGAGAGCTCTTGGATTAGAGTTTTGTATGAGATTGTTTCATGATCCATGATATACATAATATATGATAGTGGGGTTTTTAGCTTTACGCTTTCCCAGGAAAACTTTTGTGTTATGTGTTCTTGATATTTCACTTTGTGATCGTGGTTTAAATTTCCGCAAGAATATTAGTAGAAGTGATTATGTATTTAACAGTGTCATATAATTGTTAGATCAGGAGAATCGCAAGAAATACATTAATTGTATTGAAATTTCTACATGGTATCAGAGCCACGGAAGTGAGGTGCGAAAATAATAGTATTTTTGCAGGTCCTGTCTCTGGCAGGGTGCGAACCTTAGTACTGAAAATTGCGCATATTTCTGAGAGAAGAAATTCTCGCACCCTACTCAAAGGAGAGGTGCGAACTTCCTTAGGATTCTCACAGGCTGCTTAAAGCATAGGTGTGAACCTCCCTCACCCCACAATGCATTACAGTGAAAAATCTCTCATAAGGTTTGCAAGCTATACACAGGTGAGGTGCGAACTTCCCTCAGGCTAGTAATTGGTCAGGTGTGAACCTCCCAGGGCAAGAAGGATTGCAACAATTGAGATTGTGGTTGGATAAAATTCAAATTTGCAGAAGGAATTTCTTGGTGCTACAGTGGATTCAAGATCGAAATGTATTTCAATGGATTGAGGTTGGAGTATGCAATCGAGGGAATCTCAAACTACATTTCTTGGAAGGACATAATGGAGGAAGTACTTGAAGACAATGGCTTGAAGGAATACATTGACAAAGATGTTCCCGAGCTGGATGCGACAGACACTGCAAATATTGATGCATGGAAAAAGAAAGTGGAAAAGGCGAGGAGGATTCTGTTGGAGGGAGTACGAGACCACATTGTCTCAAGTCTCCGTGGGAAATCCACAACACATGCAATGTGGAAGGTTTTGACGGATCTATTCCAAAAAAACAACGACCATAGGAAATTGGCACTCAAAGATAAACTCAGGAAGATCAAGATGGAGAAGGGTGACTCCATTCCAAAATATCTAAGGAAGTTTGTCCAATGTTGGGATGAGCTTGGAAGTGTGGGAATAAAAGTTGTTGTCGATGATTTGGTGAGCTTGGATCTCCTAGGACTTCCCAAGAGTTGGCACAGTTATCAAGACTCTGTCAATGGAAGGGAAAATTTGTCAGATTGGGAACGACTATGGTCAGATCTAGTGCAGGAGGAGTTCAGGTGGAACACCATAGATGGATCTTCATCAAAGCGTGATGATGAAGAGGATTGTGCTTTGGCTACTACAGAAAGGACAAGGAAAGGGAAGAAATTCCATTCAAAATACGAGTCTAAAGTCAAGAAGCTGGATTTGTCCAAAGTGCAGTGTTTTTACTGTCATGAACATGGGCATCTCGCTACTAACTATCCGCAGAAGAGGAAGAACAAGATGATTGTTGGATCTGCAACTGGTGAGGTTCTTGTCTCACAATTTGAACTTGATTTCTCTTTGATCGCATGCATGGAATCAATTGCATCGGGATCGGTGTGGTATTTGGATAGTGGTGCTTCCTTCCACATGATGGGAGATAAAGAGTATTTCAGTGACTTGGAGGAGAAAGATCTCAGAATGCATATTGAGATGGGAAATGATGGACGATACAGTGTGACTGGTATTGGTACCATTACCTTTCAGAGGGAGTTAGGCATTTCAATTGAAAAATGTTATGCATGTTCCAGGTCTGAATAAAAACCTGGTCTCATTCGCAATGTTGGAGGACAGAGGCTATGACGTTGTTTTCAATGATGGAAAAGATTTCCTGTGACATAAAGAAACGGGTAAAGTCAAGAATATGGGGATTTGAGTTAAGAATATCTACATGCTAGAGGTATATGTCTGCAGTGCCATGGTGGGCAAGGCAGAAAAAGTGGTGAGTCGGGATGAGGGTGAATTATGGCATAGGTGATTGGGCCATCTTCATCATGGAGACTTGAAGATCATAAAGAAAATATCTATTGGAATTCCAAGGGGAACACTTGCTCAGTTAGATCAGTGCAAGGGGTGCCCCCTGGGGAAATATGTAAATTCCACCTTTCATGAAAAGAAGAACCGTGCTTCGGTGATCCTGGAGAGAATTAGAACAAATGTGTGTGGACCATTCTCGGTTGCTTCAACAACAAAACATAGGTATTATGTTATTTTTGTTGATGAATTTTCTCATAAATGATGGATATTCTTCATGCAGAAGAAGGATCAAACATTCTAAAAGTTCTGTGAGTTTAAAGCATTGGTGGAGAAAGAGTCGGGGAAGAAAGTGAAAGCTCTAAGGAGAGATAATGGTGGAGAATACATCTCTAACAAATTCAAAGACTTCTGTAGCAAAGAAGGAATTCTAAGAGAACTCATAGCGCCTCATAACCCACAACAAAATGGGGTCGCAGAGAGGAAGAACAGAACGATCGTGGGTGCAGCACGAGCGATGTTGCATGATCAGGGCCTACCAATGCATTTGTGGGCAGAAGCATGAAATACTGCAGTTTATGTGCAAAATCGTTGTCCTCATAGAATACTTGGCATGAGTACACCTGAAGAACCTTTCACTAGTAAGAAACCTGATGTTTCTCATTTTAAAATTTTTGGCTCATCTGTTTATGTGCATGTGACCAAGGATTCCAGAAAGAAGCTGGAACCGACTGCTGAAGTTGGGATATTGTGGGGTACACAGAAACACCCCATAATTATCGTGTGTATTTTCTGAACAGTAAGATGATTGTTATGCGATGGGATATAAAATTCGATGAGGGGAAAGCCGTGCGATTGTCGCTTGAGAAGGAGCTAGACTTGCATGCATAAGAGGAACTGTTGGTTCCCAAAGATGAGTCTCAAGATGTGGATCAGCCACATGAGGAGGTTCATGGAGTGGAGGAAACCACTCAAGTAGATTCGTCCATCAGAAATGGCAGAAACTGCACCAAGGAAGCTAACAAATTGAGACTAGATGTTGCACAGAATGTAGGAGCCCCTACTTCACAACGCAGATAGAGACAGTCTCCTAATCGATTTGTTGGATACATGGTTGTCATGAGCAAATGTATTGTGACTGAACCATCTTCCTTTCATGAAGCAGTGCAGTATCCCACTTGGGTTGATGCTATGGTGGAGGATTATGACTCCATTGTCAAAAACAATGCATGGGAAATTGTCCCAAGACCGATTGATAAATCAGTGGTAGGATCGAGATGGATATACAAGGTAAAGCAAGTTGTTGATGTGAGTGTGGAGAAATACAAGGCTAGGTTTGTGGCCCGAGGCTTCTCACAAATCGAGGGGGTATATTATGATGAGACCTGTGCACCTATCGCAAGGTACTCTTCCATAAGATCCATCATTGCACCCTCAACGCACATGGGTTGGTGCATTCATCCGATGGATGTAAAAACTGTGTTCCTCAATGGGATCATTGAGGACGAAGTGGACCTTGACACGCCCGAAGGTTTTGAGACCTTTGACATGGATTCACATGTGTGCAGAATCAAGAGAGCACTATATGGGCTGAAGCAAGCACCCCATGCTTGGTACACTCGGATAAACAACTATTTCACCGGATTGGGCTTCACCAAAAGTGAAGCGGATGCAAACCTATGCAA
>JZKD02S1122934.1:179194-200212 GCA_000966675.3 Picea glauca | reverse complement strand
TGGTAACCCTTTAACATCCTTGAAAAATCCTATGTATTCATGTAGCAACTCCTCCAACTGATGTGTCTACTCTTTAGTACACCCCTTTGGGGATGCCTTCACTCTCATTGACTCATCATCAGATTGATTTTCTCTTAATAAAATCAAAACATATTTCTTACTAGAACTAATCAACTTCTTGGCTTGGTTGGCACTTACCAGTGAGATCTTTGACTTTCCTTTATGTGTGTTAATGATGCAGGAATTCCCATCCTTAATTGGTTGGTACTGGTTGGCTCTTTGCATGAGGATTTCATCATTCATATACATTTAAGGTCTTCAAAACACTACTCCACATACATCAAGGGGTACTACGTCCAATTCAACTTCATCAATAAAATCATCACTTATAGAAAATTTAATCTTACATTTTTTCGTTTCCTTTATCTTTGCATCCTTATTTACCCAACCCAATGGATAGGGGCTATGCCTTTATCTCTGCATCTATATTGGTCAATAATACCAAGATGGATGCTATGCTTGCCTTTGGTTCACATGCTAATATCATATCTAGGATGATCGTGAAGACCAAGATAGATGCTCTCTTTGACTTTGGATAGGGGCTAGGGTGATCGTGAACCTCCAATCCAAGCTTTCTAACAAAATATAATGCTATGATATTAGCATGTAAACCAAATTCAAACATAGCATCTATCTTGGTCTTCTTGACATGAATCTTGATGCACAAGAGCTTTTCCATATCCTTCTCTTCTTGGTGATGAAGGCTACTCAGATTCACCTCCTTCTACAAACATGTGCATACAATATTTTCATCCACATACAAGCTACTTTCAACCTGATTGCTTGAATATGTGGCTAGAAGTTTATTTTTCTTTATGTCCTTCTTGTGGTTCTTTGGGTTCAGATCTTGATGTAGTTTCTAGTATTTTTCCTCTGTGTGGCCATAGATATTGAAATGATTGCAATGGTTGTTTGGATATTTTCACTGATGTCTATTTTTTATTGTCTTATTATATTTTCCCCCTTCCCACTTCTTCTTCCTCCCCTTGTAAGCTTCTTGGTGCTCTTTCGTCTTGGAACTTCTTGGATTCCCTTTCTTTTGGCCTATGTTTTCCAAGTATTGTGCCTATGCACATGCCACATCCATTGTCCTTGGTTTAAAGAGCATCACTTTATTTCATAGATGAATGTGTAAACCCCCCAGATACTTGAGGAGTACATCTAGGTTCTTTGGAGAGATACCCAACATGATGGCCATCTTTGTGAATTCAATGGTGTAATCCTATACACTCTAGCCCTACCTCTACCTAAAGTAGTGCCACCGGATCCATTGGTCCTCTACATACCTGATAGATTAGAATTGGGATTTGATTAGGGTTTTGAAGTCCTCCCACCTGGTTACTAGAGGATCTCCCTCCATCCTAAGTGTTTCTATATGGCTTTCCCACCAGGTTAAATCATGTCCCTCTAACTTCAATCTAGCAAATGAAATCTTATGTTCTTCATATATATGGTGAATAATAAAATAAACTTCTAGTTATTACAACCAATGATTCAGTTTTAATGCACCGATCTCACCTCCATATGGATTTATGTCCACTTTCGCTTCCATCTTGAATAGGGACTGTGAAGAGTTAATGACACTTGAATGAAACTGCTCTTTCTTGGATTCTTTCCACGACACATTTTGTGAGTATTCCTAATCTTCGGATTTCCCCTATGATATGATCTCTGAATTAGAGCCTCCATCATCTTTGAATGGTCTAATATTGCTTACTATATCCACCATGAGGATTTTCATATTGTAACCGATGTCAAAAACATTTGCTTCCAACCTATCAAATCTCTCTTCTACTGGAACTCAAGGTTTTTTATGAACAGACGTGTCTGCCATGGATAGGGTTTCTACGATTTCTCTTTCAGTCGATTCCTAGATCCTGCAACTTACCACAAATACCCAAAATAAAACCTTGATCAGATACCGATATGATATGTAAACTATTGTGGATATTACACTAGAACAGTTTGTCACAAGAAGTCTGATAAATAAAATTGAAATATACACTATGAAGTTTAAATTCCTTTAGATTCCAGTATATTTAGTTATTGATTTTCTGCTTATGCATGAAATAGATAAAATGTGGAAAATAGAGAACAGTAAATTGCAATCACACACCATCCACAAAATAACACAAAGAGTTTCTCTAGGAAACCCTTATGGGAGAAAACCTAGCTAGAAGGTGAGGTTGTTATGCTCTCTTTTCTCTGGTATGGAAATAATGAAAGTATAAAGGAGAAGGAACTATCTATGGAGTTACCTGGGACTTCTGTCCTGTTAGGATGCTATGGAACATTACCCCCTTTGTTACTCTCTCTAATTTTCCACTCTCAATTGTTTTATTTTGTTATGGAACAAAATACAATAACATAGAATGGAAGCCCTTCTCCTCCTAGTGGCCCGGTATCCAACATATCCCCATAGCCATCTAGGGGTAGGTTTTTTACTTCATCAATCCTCAATTGTGATAGGGTTTTGGACCTTCTAGAATATTCTTGCAATTACATATGTGGCTATCCCCATATGCATGGGTAATGGAGGGTGATGTGGCATCCTCTCGTACCATGGTGGTCAACACGGTAGGTCAACTTGTAAGAGACATAAATTTTGCATATGAGCTCTGTTTGACGTGATTTCATATGGTCCCAACTATGTTGCTAAAGTTTAACCCAAAAAAATGTCATTTAATGACTCAAAATGGCCCCAGGAGGTTTTGGACCCCAATTTTCCAAACTGGGACCTGTCATTAAAATGGCCCTGCAAGTTGAATCCAACATTTTTTCCACTCTAAAAGGATCGAGATAGATGACAAACAATATAATGATCCAATATGGATCAGGTTTACTTACACTTTCCAAACAATTTAGTGCTTTCAACTTCCTTAAAATAATATATTGCAGTCAAAATGTATTTGTGAAGTTGGGATGAGTTTGGATTGATTTCTCCAATTATATCAAGACCCCATTGTTCGAATGAGATATTGACTAAAACAGGTTGTAGGGGAAATGGAGGTTTCTTCTCTCTTCCAGTTGATTTCTAGCATACTTCACATATCCTGGTATAATCATGAGCATCCTTAAACATAGTAGGAAGCAATATCATGCCATGAGAATTATGTGTGTTATAGTGTCTCTTCCTGTTAGAACACTTTTTCACCCTCCAGTCATATATGGTAGTTAAAAATCAATGATGGAAAAGTGACTAATTCAAGGAGAGAATGCCCCAAATTGTCATGATAAAACCTCCTCTCTATTCAGGTTGGTGTGTGCCAACCTTAGGGGGGAGTCCCTAGGTACCGGGTTGTTGATTTTGAACCTAATTGTTTACAAAAGACACACAAAAACAAATCGTGTACAGTGTGTAAACACTCTGCCAAGGCATTAGGAAAAGATAGTTTAAAATTGCTTGGAGGGATCATGTTGTGTTAGCATGAGAAAGATGAAAGAAATAGTGGAGAATACCACTTAAAATATAGATAAACTATCACATTAAATGGCTAAAAAATACTAATTTAATGCATAAATAGAGATCACAATACCGACAAGAGTGAAAGCTCGAGAAAAATCACAAAACTTATTTATTAATGGCTGCCAAAGGGCTAGTTGCACCTCATTAACAAGCACAAGAACTGACACTATGATGTCTTAACACAAAGAAAGAGTATCTAGTATAAGAAAAATGAGAGAGAGAGAGAGAGAGAGAGAGAGAGAGAGAGAGAGAGAGAGAGAGAGAGAATATGAGAGTTGTTGTAGTAAAAATCCAACCCTGAATAATGAGGAGGAGCCTCAATAAATAAGACAGAGGGTGCACTTCACAAGCAAAAAATAGAAGCCACATGGGTGAGATAATAGGTGAGTGAGACTCATGTGTAAAATAATAATAAAATAATAATATCCAATGCACATGAGGATAAGGAAAAGGCGCATGAGATGAATGAGTGTGAGAGACTCATGCATGAGAGATAAAAATGAATGGGAGAGACACATGTGTGAGTCAAATGAGCGAAAGAGGGACAAATAATACTGGAAAGTGAATAAACGTATGGAGAAAAGAAGTTAAGTAATAAAAGGATGAACACATGAGACAACTCACTCACATGTGGGATAGGAGAAATAGGGATGATTATTCTAAAGAATAGGAAATAGGGATTTAGAAAGGGAGGCGCATTAAATATGAATGCACTAGAAAATAGGGAAAAGGGGAGGTGCATTAATGCTAAAAAATAGGGAAAAGGGAGGCTCATTAAGACAATGAGCTAGAAATTAGGGAGAAAGAAAAGTGGAGGCTAGGGAATAGGAAAAATGGTGTCTCATTCCAGATAATGAGCTAGAAAGTAGGGATACAAACGACTTAGGCTAAAAAATAGGGAAAAGGGAGGCACATTAATGCTATAAAATAGGGAAGAAGGGAATTGAGGGAATACTAAGGTGAAAATGTAAAGAAAAAAGGAGAAATAAGGCGCATGTGTGAAATTAAATGTATTTAATGCATGAAAAGTGAGATATATGGTAAGTGAAGTGAGATAAAGTTAAATTAGGCTTTAATTATACCAAATATGCCCATGAGTCATGTGCCACCTCACCTATACGTCCACCTCATTAATTATTTTCCTTATTCCTTGGAAAGTGAACCCCTTTCATTAATTAAGCCACCAAACAACCACATGTCACATTGCATCACTGCCATTTTTTGAAATCTGACCTTGCCACTTGTCACCTTTGGAGCTGCCCACCCATGCTATCAATAGAAACTGCTAAAAATAAGGGTCCCACCCTAAGAAATAAGAAACTATCAAATATGTTCAGGATGACTAGAATACCCCCACCATGTGTCAAATGTCTAAAAAAATACACTACTTAAAACATAATCTTACCACATGTCAATGATATCATACTCATCTGATTCGATTTTCTATGAGGATTCCAAATATGTGCTCAAAATTGACATGTGATGCTCATTGCTCCATTTGATAAAAATATAAATATTTACAAGTCACCCAGGAAAAGGCCCAATAAACTTAGAATGTCTCAAGGATCAATATTGTACGCTCATAATCTTGATCTGAGGCCCAGAGATCAACCTATTAAAAATAGAAAATGCATGCATGATCCTCGAAAAAAGTGTCATCGAGATAAGAATAATGCAAGGACCAATAATATATGCTCAAAATTGCGATATGAGTCTTTTGTCACTGCCTCCTAAAAATTAGGGTCACCTGCTAAAAATAACAATGTCTCTCCAATCCATGTGAAATTGTGCTAGCTCTATATCTAAAGAAAAAATAAGCACAATACCAGTAATGTACCCGTCTCTGATGGGAACCAACCTCTGGCTCACACAAGTGCTAAATCTAGGAAAATATTTGAATGCCATCCCAAAATAGTGTATGTTGTGTCTTAACCCTCTATATCTCTAGGGAGAAAATCTAGGGGTTAACACCGCCAAAATGTCCTCCAGTTGGTTGATCATGTATTTCTTGTAATACCTTTTCTGCATCATCTTTTTCAAGACACCTCAATAAGACATCAATGTAGTTTTTTCTATAAAGGATACCATTGGCGAGTTGATATTGAGTATATTTGAATCTGAGGACTCTTCTTTTCCTTGGCTCCAATTACTTGGAAGCACTACCATGTGTTAGGTAATATGTCATCTCATAATTCCAAGGATCTGTATGTATGGGTATATAGTAAATTTCATGTTGAATTACTACTCCTTCATCATATAAAGTTTCTTCGTCGTCATGTGCCTATTTTGACTCTATTGAAAACTTAAAGAGTCCTTGACCTTTTACTATCTTAACATGTTTAATTTCCATGTCTTACTCCTACAAAGAAGCCATCTGGTGGGTTCTTTTCTCCCCCAAATATTTATGTACCAAAAGATTTATAATAACAGAGTAGGGTACAACTATTTTGGTCTTAGATTTTAGCAGGTATGGTCTGAAATGGTTAACTTCCTTGAATAATACATAAGCGTGTTTCTCAACTTCAGGGTAATTGAGTTCTTCTCCTTTCATCCCTAAACTCATAAATGTAATGGGGAATTAATTCCCTTTGTCATTCTTTTGGGAGACGATGGATGAAAATGCTATGTCTAACACAAAGGTATATAAGATGAAATCTTTATTGAAATTGGGACTCGACAAGGCTAGATATTTTTCTGTCTCTTCCCTAATCCTTCTAAATGATTCCCTTTCTTTGGTACCCCACCTAAATTCATCATTTTTCTTTATCATGTCTTGCAATGACTTCATAGTTTTGGAAAATCTAGGAACAAATCTCCTTACAAAGTTGATTTTCCCAAGGAAAGATTGCATAGAAATATTTTTTTGAGGGAATGGGGTCTTAGAGATAGTTTCTTTCCTTTCAGGTTCAATCATTATTCTTTCTTTAGAAACAACAAACCCTAGGAGATTTTCTTCATCTACAACAAAAATGGATTTGTTTGGATTGAGGGGTATACCATATATTCTACATATATCATAAATTTGTCTTAAATTATGGACATGCTCATTTATATTCTTGGAAAACATAGTTACATCATCAAGATATACTACCACACACTTTCCAATTAACCCTTTAAATGATATGTCCATATCTCTTTGGAAATTCTCTCCTGAATTTATTATCCCAAAAGGAATTTTTATGTATGCATACGTTCCCCATTTAGTTTTGAATGTGGTCTTAAATTGATCATCATGGGAAACTTGGACTTGATTGTATCCTAAGAAACCATCTAGGATATATATCATCTGAGATCCATAGACACATTGTATAATGTTTTCCATGGGAGGAACGATATAGTTATCTTTCTTTGAGGCCCAATTTCTAAAATCAACATATAATATGATGTCTTTGGTTTTGTTTCTGGCTGGTACCATATTGGCTATCCACTGAGTATTCTAACATTGAAGATGATTTTAACAGCCAACAACTTGTTTAATTCTCCCTTCACCAAAGGTTCAAGGTTTGGATGCATCTTCCTCAATTTCTGTTGAAAGGGATTTTTTTGAGGCTTCATTAGTATAATGTGTTGGATTATCTTAGTGTCAAATGTTTTGAGATCATCATACGTCCCAGCAAAAATATCCTTGCATTCCCTAAAGAGTTTGATGAAGGATTTATTTCTATTGGAGAGAAGTTGGTACCAATATTAATAATCTGAGGTTCATTATCCCTTCCCAGATTTACAATTGAATATTGCACAGATGAAATGTTTGTTTTACAGTTGGTGACTTTATTGAATTTTTCTTGGGTTTTCTAGTCTCACCATATATTTAGGAAGGCTCTTTACTAGATTCATTTGGTGTTTAGTTGATTTCCATGTAGATAATTTTGTGTGGGTATTCAAATATTGGTCATGTTTATCTTCATCAATGGTTGACTCATTAAAAGTATCTTTCATGTGTGAGAAATCAATGATCTACTAATCATCTTCAAATACCATCCAATGTGTTATATTGTTAGGTACTGAGGGCTTGAATAATAATTCCATGGAAAGATTTTTGAGCATTATATCATTTGATGGAATTAATATAGATGCAAAATTAGGTAATAAATCTAAATCATAATTTAAAGAATGAGTAATATGAATGATATTGAATGCATCAAATTTATTAACCAATTCCCATGCCTCTTGTCGGTAATGTTTAAAATGACTAGAAATGAAATGAATAGTATTTCATACATGCCTTATGATGACAATTTCAGAGTCACCAAACACCTTTATCAATTTGGCTTTCAAATCCACTACCTTTCTTAATCCTTGAATAAGATCTTCATATTCAACAGTGGTATTTGTGCACTGAAATTAAATCCTACAAGCTATTAAAATCCTCTTACCTTTGGGATATTTAAGAATATAGCCAACACCTACACCTTCCTTAGAATTGGATCCATTAAAGAAGAGAGTCAACATATTAGGATTTAATTTGAAATTAGTTGCTACATCTAAGTTAGATGGCACATCAAGGTTAGTATGTACATCAGAATTAGTCTTTACAATTTGCTTAGTTTGTACATAAGAATTAGTATTTGGCCTACTTGCTATGTTAATATCAAGCTCATCAATCTGAGTGCAATGAAGGATTTCTTATTGTGTGTATGATTATGCATGATGTGATATTTCAGTAGTGAAATATTTGAAGAAAGTATATGAGTTATAATTTCCTATGATTGAATGATTAAACAAAATTGGCTCGTTAGTGTCATTGAGATATATAACCGCATGTTTCATATACCTTTCACTACAAAATATTATCTAATTATATTTTCCATTATAAGGCACTCGCAGATGAGACCAATCAGTGGGAAAATACCCATTTAACATGGAAAACCAATCTCTACTTAATAAAATTCCATGTCTCTAGGATGTCTAGAAAAATAATGCCTATTTTCTGATGAACCTTCATATTGGAAGCCAATCTAATTAAGACATTCTTCAATTCTCCCACAACCTTTACTCTTGATTTGTCTAATTGTATGATTTGGATATCATAATTCTTAAGTTTGGCATTCATTTTTTCACATAGTTCATGTGGAATTAAATTAAAGGATGCACCTGAATCAACAATATAGTTGTGTGCATTTATGTTGAAAATTTCCAATGTCAATAAGAAAGGAGGTGTGGTAGAATTTGCCATTTTTCCAATGAGAGAAGCATTAACAACATATTTCTTATTTGGGGTTTTATTTCCAGATTGCATTATGAACATATTTTTCTTTTTCTTTTCTTACTCCCACATTATCCTATTGGGTTTTGGTTGAAGATGATCCCTGCAAAGTCTTAATAATTTTTTCTTGAATTTGTGGAAGTTTCATAAGCTCAAAAAGAGAAATAGTATCCTGTCTTTTTCAAGCCCTCAAGGAAATCATAATCTAGTTTAGACAGAGTGGGAGAAGATGAAGATTGTTTACCATTAGGATGTGTCTTCTGAGCAGTGCATGTTGTCTTGGAAATTTCAGAAGTAGAAGGGGAATCTGGTGAAGATGTCTTGCTTTTATTTCTAGTGGTCACAACATTTTGAGATATGTGAATTTCCTCAACATCTAATTCTTCCTCCACTCCCAATAAGTCATAAGAAACATCTCAAATAGAGTTGACTTATTGTCCTATTATTTCTTTTGTGTCTTTAGATTGATCTTGTTGATCTGCTTCCTCTTCTCCTCATCCTTCCCCTTTCACATCAATAGATGTCTCATTAGCATATGCCCATGCTTTAAACACCTTTAGGAAGTCCTCCACATTAATACCCTTTTTTAGTGGATTAGTCTTTGTTGTAGGATGGGTGCTTTTCTTCAGGGGAAACTTGAAGAATTTATTAGTATTTGAAGCACCTTCCCCGACATTATTCTTCATATAAATGATCTCATTGGTGGGTCTTTTTACAATCCGCTGAATAATTTCCATGCCCATGGAATATTAATCATTTTTATCTTTAGGGGGATTTGTTGGTGGGACTTTGCTTTTGGTATTAGACTTAACCTTTTGCACTTCGGTCCTGGGATTACCTTTTAAGCTTATCATATATTTTTCAACTTTGATAACCTCTTTAAATGTGTCATCAAGGGTGCATTTTTCAACTCTTATCACAAACGTGGTCATTAGACTGGTAGAGAAGAAGTATAGAATTCCATCGAAACATCATCATCAGGTTTAGAACCAACATGGATTTTGTTCATCAATGTGAGAACTAATCTCTGATCAAATTATTTTACTTTTATTTTGTATCCATATGTATCCTAGAGATTTCCAAAACCAGACATTTTGGGGATTTATCATCTCCAAATTTCTCTATAAAATTAGTGTCAAAAGTATTTGAACTGGTTATTAAACCTTGTTACAAAACAAAATACTATATAGATGCTTTTCTTTCAAATATAGAGAGAAAGAGTTTGCATACAACATCTTCATGTTTAACATTCATTAATCTAACTACAAGCATAAATTTATGTTGACTCTTGAATCCATTAGGAACGAAACAGAAACCTTACGAGGATGTAAAACCCCCTGCATTTTTATAGAGGTCGTACTCCTCTTTAGATTTTCTATATATTAAAAATGTGGGTCTTGACAAAATTGTGTCATAGTAATTCAAAGAAACATAAATATTGTGATAAAATAAAAGGAAAGTGTTTTTGTTTTATTTTTAAAGAAAGTTCCCAAGAAAGGACTAGGAATCACACTTCACACATTTAAAGCTAATGAACAAAATTTCATCACATCCATCATAGTTTAAGATAAATATTTCTGATCACATAAAAAATAAAAAGAAGATGGTGTACATGCACAAGAGAAATTTAACGGAGTGGATACATGGGAAGCTCAAGTAAATATAATGATAGATCAACCTCAAATAATTTATATTCTGAAAATAGGGTTGCAAAGCACAGTCGAGATTGTTCCCAAAATAGCTCTCTTGAAATTTCTAAAAAATATATAATCTGTTNTGGTAACCCTTTAACATCCTTGAAAAATCCTATGTATTCATGTAGCAACTCCTCCAACTGATGTGTCTACTCTTTAGTACACCCCTTTGGGGATGCCTTCACTCTCATTGACTCATCATCAGATTGATTTTCTCTTAATAAAATCAAAACATATTTCTTACTAGAACTAATCAACTTCTTGGCTTGGTTGGCACTTACCAGTGAGATCTTTGACTTTCCTTTATGTGTGTTAATGATGCAGGAATTCCCATCCTTAATTGGTTGGTACTGGTTGGCTCTTTGCATGAGGATTTCATCATTCATATACATTTAAGGTCTTCAAAACACTACTCCACATACATCAAGGGGTACTACGTCCAATTCAACTTCATCAATAAAATCATCACTTATAGAAAATTTAATCTTACATTTTTTCGTTTCCTTTATCTTTGCATCCTTATTTACCCAACCCAATGGATAGGGGCTATGCCTTTATCTCTGCATCTATATTGGTCAATAATACCAAGATGGATGCTATGCTTGCCTTTGGTTCACATGCTAATATCATATCTAGGATGATCGTGAAGACCAAGATAGATGCTCTCTTTGACTTTGGATAGGGGCTAGGGTGATCGTGAACCTCCAATCCAAGCTTTCTAACAAAATATAATGCTATGATATTAGCATGTAAACCAAATTCAAACATAGCATCTATCTTGGTCTTCTTGACATGAATCTTGATGCACAAGAGCTTTTCCATATCCTTCTCTTCTTGGTGATGAAGGCTACTCAGATTCACCTCCTTCTACAAACATGTGCATACAATATTTTCATCCACATACAAGCTACTTTCAACCTGATTGCTTGAATATGTGGCTAGAAGTTTATTTTTCTTTATGTCCTTCTTGTGGTTCTTTGGGTTCAGATCTTGATGTAGTTTCTAGTATTTTTCCTCTGTGTGGCCATAGATATTGAAATGATTGCAATGGTTGTTTGGATATTTTCACTGATGTCTATTTTTTATTGTCTTATTATATTTTCCCCCTTCCCACTTCTTCTTCCTCCCCTTGTAAGCTTCTTGGTGCTCTTTCGTCTTGGAACTTCTTGGATTCCCTTTCTTTTGGCCTATGTTTTCCAAGTATTGTGCCTATGCACATGCCACATCCATTGTCCTTGGTTTAAAGAGCATCACTTTATTTCATAGATGAATGTGTAAACCCCCCAGATACTTGAGGAGTACATCTAGGTTCTTTGGAGAGATACCCAACATGATGGCCATCTTTGTGAATTCAATGGTGTAATCCTATACACTCTAGCCCTACCTCTACCTAAAGTAGTGCCACCGGATCCATTGGTCCTCTACATACCTGATAGATTAGAATTGGGATTTGATTAGGGTTTTGAAGTCCTCCCACCTGGTTACTAGAGGATCTCCCTCCATCCTAAGTGTTTCTATATGGCTTTCCCACCAGGTTAAATCATGTCCCTCTAACTTCAATCTAGCAAATGAAATCTTATGTTCTTCATATATATGGTGAATAATAAAATAAACTTCTAGTTATTACAACCAATGATTCAGTTTTAATGCACCGATCTCACCTCCATATGGATTTATGTCCACTTTCGCTTCCATCTTGAATAGGGACTGTGAAGAGTTAATGACACTTGAATGAAACTGCTCTTTCTTGGATTCTTTCCACGACACATTTTGTGAGTATTCCTAATCTTCGGATTTCCCCTATGATATGATCTCTGAATTAGAGCCTCCATCATCTTTGAATGGTCTAATATTGCTTACTATATCCACCATGAGGATTTTCATATTGTAACCGATGTCAAAAACATTTGCTTCCAACCTATCAAATCTCTCTTCTACTGGAACTCAAGGTTTTTTATGAACAGACGTGTCTGCCATGGATAGGGTTTCTACGATTTCTCTTTCAGTCGATTCCTAGATCCTGCAACTTACCACAAATACCCAAAATAAAACCTTGATCAGATACCGATATGATATGTAAACTATTGTGGATATTACACTAGAACAGTTTGTCACAAGAAGTCTGATAAATAAAATTGAAATATACACTATGAAGTTTAAATTCCTTTAGATTCCAGTATATTTAGTTATTGATTTTCTGCTTATGCATGAAATAGATAAAATGTGGAAAATAGAGAACAGTAAATTGCAATCACACACCATCCACAAAATAACACAAAGAGTTTCTCTAGGAAACCCTTATGGGAGAAAACCTAGCTAGAAGGTGAGGTTGTTATGCTCTCTTTTCTCTGGTATGGAAATAATGAAAGTATAAAGGAGAAGGAACTATCTATGGAGTTACCTGGGACTTCTGTCCTGTTAGGATGCTATGGAACATTACCCCCTTTGTTACTCTCTCTAATTTTCCACTCTCAATTGTTTTATTTTGTTATGGAACAAAATACAATAACATAGAATGGAAGCCCTTCTCCTCCTAGTGGCCCGGTATCCAACATATCCCCATAGCCATCTAGGGGTAGGTTTTTTACTTCATCAATCCTCAATTGTGATAGGGTTTTGGACCTTCTAGAATATTCTTGCAATTACATATGTGGCTATCCCCATATGCATGGGTAATGGAGGGTGATGTGGCATCCTCTCGTACCATGGTGGTCAACACGGTAGGTCAACTTGTAAGAGACATAAATTTTGCATATGAGCTCTGTTTGACGTGATTTCATATGGTCCCAACTATGTTGCTAAAGTTTAACCCAAAAAAATGTCATTTAATGACTCAAAATGGCCCCAGGAGGTTTTGGACCCCAATTTTCCAAACTGGGACCTGTCATTAAAATGGCCCTGCAAGTTGAATCCAACATTTTTTCCACTCTAAAAGGATCGAGATAGATGACAAACAATATAATGATCCAATATGGATCAGGTTTACTTACACTTTCCAAACAATTTAGTGCTTTCAACTTCCTTAAAATAATATATTGCAGTCAAAATGTATTTGTGAAGTTGGGATGAGTTTGGATTGATTTCTCCAATTATATCAAGACCCCATTGTTCGAATGAGATATTGACTAAAACAGGTTGTAGGGGAAATGGAGGTTTCTTCTCTCTTCCAGTTGATTTCTAGCATACTTCACATATCCTGGTATAATCATGAGCATCCTTAAACATAGTAGGAAGCAATATCATGCCATGAGAATTATGTGTGTTATAGTGTCTCTTCCTGTTAGAACACTTTTTCACCCTCCAGTCATATATGGTAGTTAAAAATCAATGATGGAAAAGTGACTAATTCAAGGAGAGAATGCCCCAAATTGTCATGATAAAACCTCCTCTCTATTCAGGTTGGTGTGTGCCAACCTTAGGGGGGAGTCCCTAGGTACCGGGTTGTTGATTTTGAACCTAATTGTTTACAAAAGACACACAAAAACAAATCGTGTACAGTGTGTAAACACTCTGCCAAGGCATTAGGAAAAGATAGTTTAAAATTGCTTGGAGGGATCATGTTGTGTTAGCATGAGAAAGATGAAAGAAATAGTGGAGAATACCACTTAAAATATAGATAAACTATCACATTAAATGGCTAAAAAATACTAATTTAATGCATAAATAGAGATCACAATACCGACAAGAGTGAAAGCTCGAGAAAAATCACAAAACTTATTTATTAATGGCTGCCAAAGGGCTAGTTGCACCTCATTAACAAGCACAAGAACTGACACTATGATGTCTTAACACAAAGAAAGAGTATCTAGTATAAGAAAAATGAGAGAGAGAGAGAGAGAGAGAGAGAGAGAGAGAGAGAGAGAGAGAGAGAGAGAATATGAGAGTTGTTGTAGTAAAAATCCAACCCTGAATAATGAGGAGGAGCCTCAATAAATAAGACAGAGGGTGCACTTCACAAGCAAAAAATAGAAGCCACATGGGTGAGATAATAGGTGAGTGAGACTCATGTGTAAAATAATAATAAAATAATAATATCCAATGCACATGAGGATAAGGAAAAGGCGCATGAGATGAATGAGTGTGAGAGACTCATGCATGAGAGATAAAAATGAATGGGAGAGACACATGTGTGAGTCAAATGAGCGAAAGAGGGACAAATAATACTGGAAAGTGAATAAACGTATGGAGAAAAGAAGTTAAGTAATAAAAGGATGAACACATGAGACAACTCACTCACATGTGGGATAGGAGAAATAGGGATGATTATTCTAAAGAATAGGAAATAGGGATTTAGAAAGGGAGGCGCATTAAATATGAATGCACTAGAAAATAGGGAAAAGGGGAGGTGCATTAATGCTAAAAAATAGGGAAAAGGGAGGCTCATTAAGACAATGAGCTAGAAATTAGGGAGAAAGAAAAGTGGAGGCTAGGGAATAGGAAAAATGGTGTCTCATTCCAGATAATGAGCTAGAAAGTAGGGATACAAACGACTTAGGCTAAAAAATAGGGAAAAGGGAGGCACATTAATGCTATAAAATAGGGAAGAAGGGAATTGAGGGAATACTAAGGTGAAAATGTAAAGAAAAAAGGAGAAATAAGGCGCATGTGTGAAATTAAATGTATTTAATGCATGAAAAGTGAGATATATGGTAAGTGAAGTGAGATAAAGTTAAATTAGGCTTTAATTATACCAAATATGCCCATGAGTCATGTGCCACCTCACCTATACGTCCACCTCATTAATTATTTTCCTTATTCCTTGGAAAGTGAACCCCTTTCATTAATTAAGCCACCAAACAACCACATGTCACATTGCATCACTGCCATTTTTTGAAATCTGACCTTGCCACTTGTCACCTTTGGAGCTGCCCACCCATGCTATCAATAGAAACTGCTAAAAATAAGGGTCCCACCCTAAGAAATAAGAAACTATCAAATATGTTCAGGATGACTAGAATACCCCCACCATGTGTCAAATGTCTAAAAAAATACACTACTTAAAACATAATCTTACCACATGTCAATGATATCATACTCATCTGATTCGATTTTCTATGAGGATTCCAAATATGTGCTCAAAATTGACATGTGATGCTCATTGCTCCATTTGATAAAAATATAAATATTTACAAGTCACCCAGGAAAAGGCCCAATAAACTTAGAATGTCTCAAGGATCAATATTGTACGCTCATAATCTTGATCTGAGGCCCAGAGATCAACCTATTAAAAATAGAAAATGCATGCATGATCCTCGAAAAAAGTGTCATCGAGATAAGAATAATGCAAGGACCAATAATATATGCTCAAAATTGCGATATGAGTCTTTTGTCACTGCCTCCTAAAAATTAGGGTCACCTGCTAAAAATAACAATGTCTCTCCAATCCATGTGAAATTGTGCTAGCTCTATATCTAAAGAAAAAATAAGCACAATACCAGTAATGTACCCGTCTCTGATGGGAACCAACCTCTGGCTCACACAAGTGCTAAATCTAGGAAAATATTTGAATGCCATCCCAAAATAGTGTATGTTGTGTCTTAACCCTCTATATCTCTAGGGAGAAAATCTAGGGGTTAACACCGCCAAAATGTCCTCCAGTTGGTTGATCATGTATTTCTTGTAATACCTTTTCTGCATCATCTTTTTCAAGACACCTCAATAAGACATCAATGTAGTTTTTTCTATAAAGGATACCATTGGCGAGTTGATATTGAGTATATTTGAATCTGAGGACTCTTCTTTTCCTTGGCTCCAATTACTTGGAAGCACTACCATGTGTTAGGTAATATGTCATCTCATAATTCCAAGGATCTGTATGTATGGGTATATAGTAAATTTCATGTTGAATTACTACTCCTTCATCATATAAAGTTTCTTCGTCGTCATGTGCCTATTTTGACTCTATTGAAAACTTAAAGAGTCCTTGACCTTTTACTATCTTAACATGTTTAATTTCCATGTCTTACTCCTACAAAGAAGCCATCTGGTGGGTTCTTTTCTCCCCCAAATATTTATGTACCAAAAGATTTATAATAACAGAGTAGGGTACAACTATTTTGGTCTTAGATTTTAGCAGGTATGGTCTGAAATGGTTAACTTCCTTGAATAATACATAAGCGTGTTTCTCAACTTCAGGGTAATTGAGTTCTTCTCCTTTCATCCCTAAACTCATAAATGTAATGGGGAATTAATTCCCTTTGTCATTCTTTTGGGAGACGATGGATGAAAATGCTATGTCTAACACAAAGGTATATAAGATGAAATCTTTATTGAAATTGGGACTCGACAAGGCTAGATATTTTTCTGTCTCTTCCCTAATCCTTCTAAATGATTCCCTTTCTTTGGTACCCCACCTAAATTCATCATTTTTCTTTATCATGTCTTGCAATGACTTCATAGTTTTGGAAAATCTAGGAACAAATCTCCTTACAAAGTTGATTTTCCCAAGGAAAGATTGCATAGAAATATTTTTTTGAGGGAATGGGGTCTTAGAGATAGTTTCTTTCCTTTCAGGTTCAATCATTATTCTTTCTTTAGAAACAACAAACCCTAGGAGATTTTCTTCATCTACAACAAAAATGGATTTGTTTGGATTGAGGGGTATACCATATATTCTACATATATCATAAATTTGTCTTAAATTATGGACATGCTCATTTATATTCTTGGAAAACATAGTTACATCATCAAGATATACTACCACACACTTTCCAATTAACCCTCTAAATGATATGTCCATAGCTCTTTGGAAATTCTCTCCTGAATTTATTATCCCAAAATAATTTTTTATGTATGCATATGTTCCCCATTTAGCTCTGAATGTGGTCTTAAATTGATCATCATGGAAAACTAGGACTTGATTGTATCCTAAGAAACCATCTAGGATATATATCATCTGAGATCCATAGACACATTGTATAATGTTTTCCATGGGAGGAACGATATAGTTATCTTTCTCTGAGGCCCAATTTCTAAAATCAACATATAATATGATGTCTCTGGTTTTGTTTCTAGCCGGTACCATATTGGCTATCCACTAAGTATGTCTGACAAGGAAGATGATTTTAACAGTCAACAACTTGTTTAATTCTCCCTTCACCAAAGGCTCAAGGTTTGGATGCATCTTCCTCAATTTCTGTTGAAAGGGATTTTTTTGAGGCTTCATTAGTATAATGTGTTGGATTATCTTAGTGTCGAATGTTTTGAGATCATCATACGTCCAAGCAAAAATATCCTTGCATTCCCTAAAGAGTTTGATGAAGGATTTATTTCTATTGGAGAGAAGTTGGTACCAATATTAACAATCTGAGGTTTATTGTTCGTTCCCAGATTTACAATTGAATATTGCACAAATGAAATGTTTGTTTTACAGTTGGTGACTTTATTGAATTTTTCTTGGGTTTTCTAGTCTCACCATATATTTAGGAAGGTTATTTACTGGATTCATTTGGTGTTTAGTTGATTTCCCTGCAGATAATTTTTTGTGGGTATTCAAATATTGGTCATGTTTATCTTCATCAATGGTTGACTCCTTAAAAGTGTCTTTCATGTGTGAGAAATCAATGATCTACTAATCATCTTCAAATACCATCCAATGTGTTATATTGTTAGGTACTGAGGGCTTGATTAATAATTCCACGGAAAGAGTTTTGAGCATTATATCATTTGATGGAATTAATATAGATGCAAAATTAGGTAATAAATCTAAATCATAATTTAAAGAATGAGTAATATGAATGATATTGAATGCATCAAATTTATTAACCAATTCCCATGCCTCTTGTCGGTAATGTTTAAAATGACTAGAAATGAAATGAATAGTATTTCATACATGCCTTATGATGACAATTTCAGAGTCACCAAACACCTTTATCAATTTGGCTTTCAAATCCACTACCTTTCTTAATCCTTGAATAAGATCTTCATATTCAACAGTGGTATTTGTGCACTGAAATTAAATCCTACAAGCTATTAAAATCCTCTTACCTTTGGGATATTTAAGAATATAGCCAACACCTACACCTTCCTTAGAATTGGATCCATTAAAGAAGAGAGTCAACATATTAGGATTTAATTTGAAATTAGTTGCTACATCTAAGTTAGATGGCACATCAAGGTTAGTATGTACATCAGAATTAGTCTTTACAATTTGCTTAGTTTGTACATAAGAATTAGTATTTGGCCTACTTGCTATGTTAATATCAAGCTCATCAATCTGAGTGCAATGAAGGATTTCTTATTGTGTGTATGATTATGCATGATGTGATATTTCAGTAGTGAAATATTTGAAGAAAGTATATGAGTTATAATTTCCTATGATTGAATGATTAAACAAAATTGGCTCGTTAGTGTCATTGAGATATATAACCGCATGTTTCATATACCTTTCACTACAAAATATTATCTAATTATATTTTCCATTATAAGGCACTCGCAGATGAGACCAATCAGTGGGAAAATACCCATTTAACATGGAAAACCAATCTCTACTTAATAAAATTCCATGTCTCTAGGATGTCTAGAAAAATAATGCCTATTTTCTGATGAACCTTCATATTGGAAGCCAATCTAATTAAGACATTCTTCAATTCTCCCACAACCTTTACTCTTGATTTGTCTAATTGTATGATTTGGATATCATAATTCTTAAGTTTGGCATTCATTTTTTCACATAGTTCATGTGGAATTAAATTAAAGGATGCACCTGAATCAACAATATAGTTGTGTGCATTTATGTTGAAAATTTCCAATGTCAATAAGAAAGGAGGTGTGGTAGAATTTGCCATTTTTCCAATGAGAGAAGCATTAACAACATATTTCTTATTTGGGGTTTTATTTCCAGATTGCATTATGAACATATTTTTCTTTTTCTTTTCTTACTCCCACATTATCCTATTGGGTTTTGGTTGAAGATGATCCCTGCAAAGTCTTAATAATTTTTTCTTGAATTTGTGGAAGTTTCATAAGCTCAAAAAGAGAAATAGTATCCTGTCTTTTTCAAGCCCTCAAGGAAATCATAATCTAGTTTAGACAGAGTGGGAGAAGATGAAGATTGTTTACCATTAGGATGTGTCTTCTGAGCAGTGCATGTTGTCTTGGAAATTTCAGAAGTAGAAGGGGAATCTGGTGAAGATGTCTTGCTTTTATTTCTAGTGGTCACAACATTTTGAGATATGTGAATTTCCTCAACATCTAATTCTTCCTCCACTCCCAATAAGTCATAAGAAACATCTCAAATAGAGTTGACTTATTGTCCTATTATTTCTTTTGTGTCTTTAGATTGATCTTGTTGATCTGCTTCCTCTTCTCCTCATCCTTCCCCTTTCACATCAATAGATGTCTCATTAGCATATGCCCATGCTTTAAACACCTTTAGGAAGTCCTCCACATTAATACCCTTTTTTAGTGGATTAGTCTTTGTTGTAGGATGGGTGCTTTTCTTCAGGGGAAACTTGAAGAATTTATTAGTATTTGAAGCACCTTCCCCGACATTATTCTTCATATAAATGATCTCATTGGTGGGTCTTTTTACAATCCGCTGAATAATTTCCATGCCCATGGAATATTAATCATTTTTATCTTTAGGGGGATTTGTTGGTGGGACTTTGCTTTTGGTATTAGACTTAACCTTTTGCACTTCGGTCCTGGGATTACCTTTTAAGCTTATCATATATTTTTCAACTTTGATAACCTCTTTAAATGTGTCATCAAGGGTGCATTTTTCAACTCTTATCACAAACGTGGTCATTAGACTGGTAGAGAAGAAGTATAGAATTCCATCGAAACATCATCATCAGGTTTAGAACCAACATGGATTTTGTTCATCAATGTGAGAACTAATCTCTGATCAAATTATTTTACTTTTATTTTGTATCCATATGTATCCTAGAGATTTCCAAAACCAGACATTTTGGGGATTTATCATCTCCAAATTTCTCTATAAAATTAGTGTCAAAAGTATTTGAACTGGTTATTAAACCTTGTTACAAAACAAAATACTATATAGATGCTTTTCTTTCAAATATAGAGAGAAAGAGTTTGCATACAACATCTTCATGTTTAACATTCATTAATCTAACTACAAGCATAAATTTATGTTGACTCTTGAATCCATTAGGAACGAAACAGAAACCTTACGAGGATGTAAAACCCCCTGCATTTTTATAGAGGTCGTACTCCTCTTTAGATTTTCTATATATTAAAAATGTGGGTCTTGACAAAATTGTGTCATAGTAATTCAAAGAAACATAAATATTGTGATAAAATAAAAGGAAAGTGTTTTTGTTTTATTTTTAAAGAAAGTTCCCAAGAAAGGACTAGGAATCACACTTCACACATTTAAAGCTAATGAACAAAATTTCATCACATCCATCATAGTTTAAGATAAATATTTCTGATCACATAAAAAATAAAAAGAAGATGGTGTACATGCACAAGAGAAATTTAACGGAGTGGATACATGGGAAGCTCAAGTAAATATAATGATAGATCAACCTCAAATAATTTATATTCTGAAAATAGGGTTGCAAAGCACAGTCGAGATTGTTCCCAAAATAGCTCTCTTGAAATTTCTAAAAAATATATAATCTGTT
>JZKD02S1122934.1:134186-174418 GCA_000966675.3 Picea glauca | reverse complement strand
TCAAGTATAAACAAAGAGCAGATTTGAGAAGGAAAGAAATGAATTTTGAAGAAGGTGATCTAGTATTAGCCTATCTGAAGAAAGAAAGGTTCCCTAAGGGTACCTATAATAAGTTAAAACTCAAGAAGATTGGACCTTGTAGGATCTTGAGAAAATTCTCAGCAAATGCCTATGAGATTGAATTGCCTGATAATATAGGTATCTCACCTATATTCAATGTTGCAGATTTATATCCTTATCAGGGGGGTGAAACTGTGACTTCATCAACAAATGAATCAGATACTGGACAAAAGACAGCATGGCAGAAACATATTCCTGTTACACAAAAGTTGGAAATGGAGAAGATATTGGACACCAGAGTTCTGAAGAAGACCAGAAGACATGAGTACTATGAGTACTTGATCAAATGGAAGAATCAGCCAGTGGAGGATGCTACATGGATGACTGAAGCAGTTATACAAGAAAATGGCAGCACTGTGGAAGAACTCGTGAATAGGAGTTCATGAATTTTTCTGACCTGAGGAGTTTGATGCAGGAGCATAAGCTCACAGTTCTAGAAGATCTATGGTTGTTGAGAGTCAAAGTCAAATTTTACTAAAGAGAGTAGGTGCTCTTAAATTTATTGTGTTGTATTTAGTTCAAATTGAATAAATTGTCAAAGGATCTCGAATCCTAACAATGTAATAGTTGTAGGAGAAGTTCGGATTACAAGCAGAAATTGTAGGATCTAAGTGGATTCGATCCATACTTTGTGGATCTGAAAACCTAAGTTTTGAATTATATTTAAGCAAACTAAGTTCGATTGTAAAAGGAGAGGACGAGAGAGACAGGAGTAACGCAGAGAGAATGCATGGAATAGTTGCAGAGGAGAGAAAGAATTCATCAATAAATTTTTCTTTTATTGTGCAACATTCTGTTGTGTGAGAAACCTTATTCATCTGTGTGTAATTATGATGTCTTTGTTCTCATATGATCTGTCAATATTGTTTTAAATAATCCCTGGAATCGAATCCATACTGTAATTCATTATGTAAGTGTTGTGATCGACGGTGGAAAGTAGAGCGGAATCCGAAGGGGTCAAGGATCAACGGTGCCAATCATCCAGAGACGGACGACCAAGATCAGAGCGGAATCAAACAACAAAGAGGCGACGGTCCAGATCGCAGCGGAAAACGGAGGGTTCAAACTCCGATGCAGTTGGTGATTTCCGCTGAGGCCACGTGTCCATCAGTGTATGGAAGCGGAGATTGAAGGTAAGTACGAAAAAGTGTCAGTGGTGTTCTTCGTTGGGTTATGGTCATGTCAAATGGTTGTAAGGTGTTTAGTAATATTTTCGTTGGGTGCTAGGAAAACGAAAAGTGTTTAATCCGCCAATTAAAGAGGAGTCTTATCAAATGGAATAAAATTGCCAAGTATAGCGACAGATAGCTAAATTTAGCTCTATCAAACAGTTTCACTAACACCAGTTGCATTATAATGCTTCTTCAATATTCTGATTTTTTACAGAGTAATCCACTAGCCAGTCATTTATGGCGTCCTCATCATATTCAATTATACCATAGAATTTTTCAATTGGCAATCCTTTAAAAATCTCAACTTGTTCATCGAACTATTGTTTTATTAGGAACGAGTTGAGAATCAACTTGGGATCTTGGACTTCGTTAGTGATTCCAGCTAGCTCCACCTCCGTGAACCTTTTGAATAGTTCTTATCTCCTTGTTATGGCTTGGTTGCATGCTTAAACAATGTTATTCAAGTTCTTTATTTTTTCTTTCCAACATGCATTCAACTTCTTGATTCGACTTGGAGAGGAAAGGTCCTCCTCTCTTCTCTTTAGCTCTGACATGTTGGAAATTTTAACACCAAAGAGTACCACGACATCAAGGTAAAAGCCTTCTTCATTTTTTAGGCTAGCATGTAAATACTCATGGAAGGAATGCGCCCTCAATTCAAAACAAATCATGTTCTTTGAAATTTCCCAATATTTTGTGATTAGTGCCATTCTTTTATTGATATTTCTCCACATAGCCCCTAGCTAACGTGAGAAAGCTTGAGGATCCCTTCAATTTAGCAGCGGGCATGGTGGGTCCAACCATTGCCAAAGGGTTGGAAATAAATGGAAGAGGCATCAAAGTCTCTTCTAGTTCCTTAATTATTTCCTTCAACTTTATATTTTCTTCTTCGAGACCACCAATGAAGTTTTCCAATGCATCGTTGGTTGCTCTATGGATTTTGGAAATCTGGGAAGGCCTCATATTTATTAGGTTAACCTCTAAACGAGAATTTCCCTTTTTATTCTTCACATCACTCTTCTCAATAATTAATTTCTTCGATCTGCTATCAAAGAAATTTCTCTAAAATACAAATAGCTCTTCTTCATTGAAGGTATCATTCTCAACAATTTCCAACAAAGGATTGTGGTGGACCATGCCTCATGGTTGATCAATGTTAGGAAACATTTTCTCTATGTCAGACTCGAGCTCCATATCTTCAAGGGAGAACTTGTTGATGTAATTTTTTTCGTGATGCTCTTCTTTTTTATTGTACAATATTCTTCCTTTTCTTCCTCGGAGATATTTTATGTGAGCTTTCGATTTTTCCTTGAGGGGGGTTCTAGTCTCCTCATCTGCCTGAACTACTTTGATCACTTTTCTAGATGGGTGGGCCACTGGAGAACTGCTCCAAGATGTTTTAATCTTGGGAGTGTCAGTTGGGGACTGGGAAATCTTCTCGTTGGGACCCTTTCCTTTATGTATTCAAAATTGATTGGTACTGAGTATCGTCTCTAAGTCGCCAGTAGTGTGAATAGGGGCCCCCAAGTTATTATCTTCTTCTTATCCTAGAATAGTGTGGATAAATGAATTGCTAAAACCAATTGTTAACATATGTTCCACAAAAATTATGTTAGGGTCAAACCCTTTTATCCTTTCAACATACTTGAGCTTCAGGTTGTGGAAGTGGTTTGCAAATTCATCGATTTTGTTCATATTTTTTAATACAAGGTCCCCAATTTTCCAAGGCAATGATATAAATTGTTTATTTTGTTTCTCATGAAAAAAGTGTAACCAAAAATTATATTTCCTTGCAACTTCTGTAATGAACATTATGTCGGATATATGGCATGGAAGGAAGGAGGGATTTTCCTTAGAACTGAAAAATCCCGATAACATTATAATTCTCCATTTGCTCCAAGGTTCCCTTTTTATCCAAGAATTTACTTTCCTGGGAAGAAATTCTTGGAGTATCTTTTCCAACCAAAAATCCTTTAAGAACCGAGACAAATTTGTTGAACAATTCATAAAAATGCAAGGAAGATTTGTGCCTCCATAACGATTGGTACCAAAAGGTCACTGGATCAAATTCACAATTGACCTTCTTCCAAATAAACAGTTTACGAAATTGATAGAAATGTGCTATCGCGAATACCAAATAATATGCCATAAAGATTTTCTTATCCTTTTTGTATTGTGATAATTGGGAAGAGATTTTAATGGAAATCAATTTTCCCCAATCGATAATGGCTTGCTCCTTGACAATGAAATATAATATATAAATAATCATACTAGAAATACTAGCAGTATTTTCTTGGTCGGTCACTCTAGAAAATAACCAAGAAATTTCCTGAAAGGTTTTTTTGAATGAGTTGACCTGCAAACTAGTAATATCTTCAGGTATGGCTACTGTATTCTCCAAAAATTCAGGCAAGAGGTCCAGGCTGTTGTCATGCTTTTTCAAGAAGTCCTTGCAATCTTCACCTTTGAAGGTGAGTGTTGGCTCTGGGAGTTTTATCATTTTATGGAACACTTGAGGTGAAAGTAAGATGAGAGAATGATATTGAAGTTGAATAAACTGTTGAATTGGTATATATTTCTCAGCGTACCAGGAAACCAGTTCCTTATAGTCAAAAAATTTAGGAACAGAGCCTGCATGAGAAATTACAGACATCCAAATTACTTCCTTCTGTGCAGAAGGGGGCGAATAGTGAGAACACACTCTAGACCACTTAAAGTTCTGGTCCTCACACTCAAAAATGTTCAAAGTATCTCTGTAAAACTGATGTCAAACTGTTTCTACTATAAGTTGAAGAGAGCGTTCTTTTAATCCAGATAATATTTGAAATGAGTGCTTGAGAGATATAATATAATCTTCCAAAAATCATGCTTTAATGTGGTTTTAATAAGCAATCTCCTCGATCCCCTCGCTTATTAATGATGATATTCATGGGACCTGCATGATGATTTATTAGCATTAAACCATACTAAATACATATTGGGAAAGGTGTGAAGGTGGCAGGGATGGACGAGAACAATTAGGATTTGGGAATTTTGTGAACATGCTAACCCGGGAACCAGGGAACCCACAATTGCAAAAGGTAGAAAATTGGCTAAGTGTTGTAATGCGGTTGGTCGGATTCAATATAGGATATATGAGATACTTATGAGATGGGGGAGTCTGATAGTCAAAATGTAGGTCACGGATCTCTTGGATGCAAAATGTATCTCACAGAATATGGGATATGAAAGATTGAACCTGGGAACCCGCGACTACAGAAACGGATAAGCATAGGATAAGGTGGCGGTCGGTCGAACTCATGATGTGGGAGTATTTATGGAGATGAGGGTATGCGAACCCATGAACCCACCGATTTTGGAAAAATGACTAAGTATAGTAACTAGAAACAGAGAATAGAAGGGAGAAAAGAAAAGGGGAATTTGGGTAAGTATAGAAGAAGGAAAAGAAAGGGACAAAACAAACTGGGAAAATAGAGAAGGGGAGGGAAATTTCAAAAGCCATAATTGATCTTAACAATTGGCTCCAAATGTGGGACGATAACCCCCTATGGGTTGTCAAAAATCCAGAATCTCTCATGACCAAGTGCTTCCGCCCATTGGGCTATGGATTCAGAGTAAGAATATACAAACTAATAAAATAAAATTATGTACAATGAGAATGAGAAAGTCTTAGGAGAAGAAACCCTTCAAATGTTTTCCTATTGAAAGGAAGCATTACTCTTTTACCCTTCATGTCTTGGAGCATATAGGAGTTAAAACCCAAGATCTTCTCGACGACGTATGGTCTGATCCACAGTGCTTCCAAATTTGTATGCATCGACGGTTTCTCCTTGGTCTTGTTCCAAAGTAACACTAGCTCTCCCTTATGGAAATTCTTTACAGTTGTGTTCTGATCAAAATATATTTTGATACTCTGTTGCCTCTTAGAAGCTCGATTCATGACTTTGCTTCGTTCTTCTTCCAACTTCAACAACTAGTTGATTCTCCTTTGGATGGGTGAACTATCTTCTATATCTTTTGTATTAACCATGAAAGTCAATGCATTGAGTTCAAGGCTAATTGGCATCTTTCCTTCTTTCCCATAAACCAATGTACACAGGGACATCCTAGTGCTATCCTTTGGAGTCATTATGCTTGTCCATAATGCATATCTCAGTTTCATATGCCAATTCCTTTGGTTCTTGTCTATGTTTTCCTTCAGTATCTAGATAAGTGTTTTGTTTGTGGATTTAGCAAGGTCATTACCTTGTGGATAATAATTCGATGATTGACCCATGATAATTCCATATTCTTAGCAAAAATCTATAAACTTTGACCCGATGAAAATCCAACCATTATCTGTGATAAATTTATCTGGGACATCAAATCGCGACAAAATATTATCTTTGAGGGACTTAATTAGCTCTTTAGAATCAACCTTCTTTAATTCCATTGCTTCCAACCATTTCATGAAATAATTTGTAGTCGTGAGAATGTACATATGTCCCTTGTTAGACTTCGGATTAATTGGTCCAACAACATCAAGTCCCCATTGAGAGAATGGTTTTTCTATAATTACGGGTTGTAAATGCATCACAGATCTCTTCATTTTTCCTAAAAAGTGTTGGCATGATACACACTTCCTTATCATGGTATACGAGTCTCTAAACATTGATGGCCAGTAGAATCCAACCCTTATTATCTTGTGGGCGGTGGGAATAGGTGCAAAGTGTCCACCGCATATTCCTTCATGGAATTCTCTTATCAATTCTTGGGCATGGTTTTTATCAATGCATCTTAATAGTATACCATCATAATTTCTCCTGAGCAGTATATCAACAATCAACACATAATGATTTTTCTTCATCTTCAATGTTCTTCACTCCTTGGAGTTCATAGTAATAGGGAATTTCCTGGACCTTAAGTAGAATATAATATCTATGTGCCAATATTAATCAGCTAATGGTTCTCCTACTGAAATTGAAATCATTCCATCCACAGAATCACCATTCGTGATGAGCTTGCATAAACCTTGTCCTTTGATAGATTTTAAAGGTTTAATCTTGATATCATATTCTTATATCTTTTCCAGCCAGATAGCCCACTTTCCTTCTCTCAATTGTTGATTCAGAAGCATCTTTACTGGTGATGAAGGGACATAAGAAATAACATGGGAGTTCAATATGTACGTTTGAAAATGCGCTATCATTTTTACAAGAGCCGAGGCTTGATTTTCCAGTTCCGAATACCTCAACTCATAGTCATGTAGGGTTTTTCTCATGAAACTTATTGGGAGTTCATCTCCTTTGGTATTCTTCTAAGTAAGAACATATGCAACAATCGTCTCTATAGAAAATGAATAGATGATGAAATCCCTTTGAAAATCTAGACTAATTAGGATTGGATCTGTGGTGATTTATCCTTTGATATTATTGAAAGCCTCTTGAGTACCCATTGACCATTTGAACCTCTGCTCCCTTTTCAACAACAAATTGATCGGCTTTACAATACTTGCATATTCAGGAACGAATCTTCGCACAAAATTGATCTTTCCGAAAAATGATTGGACTCCCTTCATGGATGTCGAGGGGTTGAGATTATTTGTTGCTTTAACTCTTTTTGGATCTATGTAAATCCCTTCCTTGCACGCAATGTGGCCTAACAGTTTTCCTTGAGTTACAACGAACAAGTATTTCTTTGGATTTAGACAGACACCATATAGTCTGCATCTTTCAAAAATTGTTCTCAAATGATGGATATGATCACCCCTTGTTTATGAATGAACTGTCAAATCATCTTGATATTCTGCCATAAATTTTCCTATCAAACTACTAAATGCATGATGCATGGCCCTCTGGAATGTGGCTCCAACATTCTTTAAACCAAAGGGCATTCTAGCATATGCATATGTCTCCCAAGGTGTGATAAATGTCATCTTTTCCCTATCTTCCTCGGCCACCAAGACTTGGTTATATCCGGAAAAACCATCCAACACGGACATGCATGATGATCTAGTGACTTGTTGGAGGAGGAATTCCATATTAGGTAAAGGAAAGTTATCCTTTATGCTTGCTCTGTTAAGGTCTCTGAAGTCAACACACATCCAAATTTCCCTAATCTTTTTTCTTACAATCACAGGATTTGAAATCCAGTTGGAGTGTCTAATGAGATAAATTATTCATTCATTCTTCAATTTCTCCAATTCAATATTTACTAGAGGTTTCAGTTTGGGATTCATCATCCTTATTTTTTTCTTCACTGGCTTTGCTTCTTCCCTCAAAGGAATGATATGCTAGAATATATTTTTATCATAAGATTTCAAATCATCATAGGTCCAAGTGAACACATCAATGTATTATTTGAACAAGGAAACATATTGATAAACTTCCTCAGTGGTGAAATCAAATCCCAAGTTGACATATGGAAACTGTCAGTTCCAATATTGACCTTTCTTGTCTCTTGCACTTTTCGAACTGAAACCTCTTCAAGGAGATTCTTAGCATGATCATATTTCATAAAAAGCGATTTGGATTGTATACAATCTTTGGTGATAGCATATGAGTGATCATCTTCATCATCATTCAACAACAAAAAATTCCAACTGTTCATCATTCTCAAATACTTGCAAATATTCAATGTTATCGGGCATGACCAGTCGGAAAGCTCTTTCTACTTGGAAAGACGTTTTGCTTTGAATATTTCCTGGGTTTGACAATGAGGCCTCCAAGGATAATGAATCTTCCTTGTGATTCTTTTCCCTTGGAATGAAATAAATGTTGAAGGAATTTAAAGATTCCATCAATTCGTTAACTCTTTTGAAATATAACTTAAGTATTTCCTTCTTGATTTTATACTTCTGGGTGACGTGATTAATCACCAACTCTGAATCGCCAGTTACAATTAGATTCTCTATTTTCATTTGTCATGCAAGGATCATCCCTCGAATCAAAGATTCATACTCTGCCTCATTATTAGTGCATAAAAACTCCAGTCTTACAACATGAGGATGCATAATCTTACTTGTGTTGGAGAAATTTCTATTTTCGACACACTAGTTCAGTGGGAGTTAACTGACTAGTTCTATTTTAGACTTTCTAATCTTAGAAGATCACTATTATGCATGTATTCCTAATTATAGGATACCATTGCCTATATGAGTGAAGATCACTCACTCATTGATTAGATCATAATATGCATTGATTCTCATTATTCATTGTGTATATATCTTCCTTTTCTTGATACGCTTTGTTTGTGTATGCTTTAGTTAGATCTCATGTGCAGGTTTCCATGAAATGCTGACATGGTATCAGAGCTATGCTACTTGGAGCAAGCCAGACAAGCCAAAGAATAAGGAAAATCGGAGTTTCGGTGAGCTAAATCTGTGGTCGTACCTTTCAGCAGTTATTTCTCCAAAACTATTAATTTTTTAAGGCAACAACTCACGTGGGAAGTAAATCGACCCATTATGCAAGTGGGTTTTCAACCATTTTGGCAAGATTCCTCATCGTTTTCTCAGAAAGTAAGTCGCAAGATAGGCTCCTAAAAATGATATGAATCCATGGCCATAGCTTTATATAGTGATTGCTCCCAACATATTAAGTTTTTGAGGAAACGACTCGCATAAGAAGTAAATCGACCCATTCTACAAGTGGGTTTTCAACCGTTTGGCGAGATTCCTCACCGTTTGCTCAAAAAGTAAGCCACAAGATCGCCTTCTGAAAATGATGCGAATCCGTGGTCGTACCTTTCTACAGTGATTTCTCCCAAAATATCAATTTATTGAGGAAACGGCTTCAGTGAGAAGTAAATCGACCCATTATGCAAGTGGGTTTTCAATCGTTCGGAGAGATTCCTCATCGTTTGCACAGAAAGTAAGTCGGAATATCATCTACTGAAACTAATACGAATTTTCACTTAAAGTGCCCTTTCTGCTGTGATTTCTTAATTTTTCACTTGCAGATTGAGAGTAAATTTTTAGGGGTTCTTAGAAACAGTGGGAGAGATGCATAGGAAAACTATTGTAACGTCAAACTTGGTGGTAATACTCACACCATACAATTATTTTGATTAGAATCCCAAGGCAAAATTCCAACTCAGAAGGAAAGGACTGTATAATTTGATGATGGCGACAAAAACATAACCTACATCAACGATTGAAAAGATGAGATGGGTGAACCGTAAGGATGAAGCCACATGACTACTTCTTGAGTTAATCTCCATTGATCTATGTTTTCATGTTGCCATATGCAAAACTCCAAACAAGATCTGGACCACCTTGGAAGGACTCTTTGGAAAGCAGGATGAGATGCAAGGTTATATGCTTGAGGTAGAGTTGAATACCATAGACCCTAAAAGTTTTGATAATATACAAGAATTTTTTACTAAATTTAAATATTTGCTATTGATCTTGGGCAAATGTGGTATTGATAAGTCTACATAAGAGAAACAACTTATTCTAACAATCCTGGCCAAGCTAGGACCAGAATACGTTGTATATGTCTCAAATTTCCATTCTGGTAGATGTCTTTTTGGAACAAATTGGAAAATGCCTATGTTGGCTCAGTTCATTGAGTCTCTTACACAAGACCAGACAAAACTCATACATATGGGCCTCATAAAAGATCCAAAAGCACTTGCACTCACCATGCATGATGGAAAAGGGTCAGCCAAACAGAATGGGAAGGAGGGATATTCCAAACCCTTTAATGATTCTTCAGGTTCCAAAGACTCTTCAGATTCCAAGAAGAATAAGAAGGGAAAGCAGTGCACTTACTGCGATAAATCGAATCATGAAGAATCCACATGCATGAAGAAACAGATTGATCTTATGGCACATGCACTTCAACAGAACAACCTTGGAAACTTCATTCCAGAGGGAGTCAAGAAGCAGACGAAAGAAGATCCTTCTCCTAAGAAAGGTAATCATCATGCTCTAATTGCAATTAAAACCTCATCTGATTCATGGATTATAGATTATGGTGCATCCCATCATATGGAAGCGAAAGAGGAAGTTTTCTCTTCTTTGAGTCCATTCTCAAGACCCCCTATTATCATGGGGGATGATACTCTAGTAGTAGTAGAAGGAGAAGGGAGAGTGGAACTCCATAATGACAGTTTGAGAATGTTCTACATGTTCCAAAGATTTATATGAATCTGCTCTTAGTTTATCAGATCACTCAAAAAGGTAAAAAGGTTGAATTTACATCAGATTCAGTTTCAGTAATTGACATGCATGGCAATTCCATTATTGCAATTGGTGAGGTGGATCACAAGTCAAGGTTGTATAAATTCACTAAGTTTTCTGACGATGAATCCTCTATTCTACTTACACATAAGGAGAGTACTTTGCATGCACCTCCAGTGCAACATGCATATACTCTTGTTCTTCCATCAGTTTCAAACAACATATATGATTCCATACACTCAAATTGTCTACATGAAAATAAGTAGGTAGTACATCCAGATAAGAAGCCAACGTCGAAGCTTCAGCAGATGCCCAAGAAGGCACAGACCACACTTTAGGAAGAAGACAACCTTGCAGGGAATCTATTGGATTCGAGGAGGACTCGATCTCAGCATGAGGAGCCTTCTCATGTATTTTCATCTTCATAACATGTGATGCCCATGCATTGTTATATGGTTCAATCTACTGATCCGCATACCTACAATAAGGATGTGGGAAATCCATTATGGAAAGAAGCCATGCAGAAGGAGTATGACTCACTCCTACAAAACCAAACTTGGACCATCTGGTTCCACTTCCACAAGAAAGGAATATTTTTAGGTGTGGATGGGTCCATAGGATCAAGAAATACAAGGCTAGACATGTTGCCAAAGGACTTCATCAGATCCATACATATTTGTAGACCTTCATGAAGACTTTTAGTGAGTCGAAGTTTTAGACTTTGTGGGATCGTCTTATAGTGAAGAACACAGTTGCCTAGCAGCTGCCATTTTCTTCTTTTGATACATTATCTTTTGAGGGGGGGGGTTGTTCCCACGTGGTTTTCTCTCTTTCCTCATTTTTATTCAGTGTTCATTAGTTTCATTGTACATGAGTACCTAAAATGGCCTAGTAGCCAGGACTCATTCTTACTCCATAGTGATGATCATGGGGGGTGTTGGAGAAATTTATATTTTCGGCACACTAGTTCAGTGGGAGTAACACTAGTTCAATGGGAGTTAACTAACTAGTTCTATTTTAGACTTTCTAATCTTAGACCATCACTATTATACATGTATTCCTAATTATAGGATTTCATTGCCTATATGAGTGAAGATCACTCACTCATTGATTAGATCATAATATCCATTGATTCTCATTATTCACTGTGTATCTCTCTTCCTTTTCTTGATAAGATTTGTTTGTGTATGCTTTAGCTAGATCTCCTGTCCAAGTTTCCATGAAAAAATGACAACTTGGACTCATAAGAAAAATTCCAACTCCATTCCCAGACCTTGAACATGCTCCATCGAATGACATCCTCTTGTAGCCTTCAAACATACATTCTTGATTATCCACATCTTGATATTTCTCTAGGCTTTTGTTATGCTCTATGTCTAGGATACCATAGTTTCCAATCCTGACATCTATCTAATCCTCCATTAATTCATTGTCCTTCTTCTTGAAAGTGTTAGCACTGAAAGTCACCCCTAGATTGCGGGAGGATGAGCCCATTACCCATCAAAGTTTTTTGGTGGATGTTTGATTTATGTGAGTGGAGGTCAAAGGAGGAAAACTCAATACAAGAATGATATCAACACAAAACTGGACAAGTAATGCACAAGGAAGTGAGGGCCACAACTAACTTCAGTTATTGAATTGAGTTTAAGTGTGAGCAGAGGGGAGACTTAGTGAGAAATGTGGACAAGACTACTTTGGGCATCATGCCTTCAAGCAACTTGGAGAAGAAAAACTCAAACTCAAGATCACTCTTAAGCTCAAGCTTCAGACACTGAAATATGTCCAAACAACATAGTCACAACAACACAATGATCAAACCTACATCACCATGTAGCTACAACAACTCGACTGGATTCTCCATTCAGTGTAAGAGGGGAAAAGAACACAAGGAAGCTGACTAAAAGTGGTCATGATACCGCTGCAATCAAACCTACATTACAACAGCATAACAACCCTCGACTAGATCCTCCATGCCCGAGTCTTTTAGCACAATTTTTACAAATAGATGAAAAGAGGTTGACTTCTATTAATCTGAAAGTCTCAAATCCGATACATAACCAAAGAAAAATTATGGCATAAAAACATTACAAAATAGGGAGCTCTACTCAACCAGTTGACGACCTTAACAAAATATCAAAACTGAGCATATATACTCAGAACTGCACACGGCCCCCAAGGACACGATCAGACCATTGCATTCAAAGTTTGATGTCTTCGTCTTCTTCTGTTAGACTGTGCATGTCTTTCTTTTTCAGACGCAACTTAAACCAGTATGGGTTTGTAGGAAAATTTGTACACATGGGAGCTCTAGGCTGTCAGTATGTTGCCACGACCAGTCTTCCATGCTTTCCATTTATCGGGTGAAACGAGGTTTTACCCACCATCCCTGCTTTCATTAACTACTTTCCTCGGGATCAAGACGGGCTTGACGCCGAAGGAACTTCTAGGCGTTGCCAAATTCTCTTTGAGTTCACCCGACACTTTGAAAATATGATGGTCTCACTCTGTAACAAACACGGGCACCCTCGGCCTTTGACGCAGAACTCGTGAAATCTACGCCCCTTCCTTCGTGCTCCCAAATCTCCTGGTGCCATATTCTCCTTCACCGCACTTTTCCTACATGCAAACTCAGTCCATGACCCTGGGATTAGCTCCAAAGGCACTTCAGGATTTCTCCCCTAGGATATTTTTATAACACTAGACCACAGACTTCCCGATGCTCGCTTTGACAAAATCACCTAACTCAGATTGACATCTGGATCTTCTTTGCATATGACGATTGTGATTTCTTCCTTGGAACCCCGAGCTACCAGCTCCACGTGACGAGCGCTCACCTTTCTTTCTGGACCCACTTCCATGTGACCTTGGGTTGTGACCATGGGCCCACTCTTAAGTGCTTCATGAGTTCGCGCTACGCGAACTTGCACTGTGCTCCATTCCAAAAACTCTGATTCACGAAACCGCAAACCCACCGATCTTGCACCACGTGTCCCTCTGAAATGGACGGTCCAGATTGACTCGCGAGTCTGCACCTCACGAGTTCTAACAACTCTGCCCTTTGACCTTTCCTCCCTATGAGTTAGCAAAATGTTAATACTGCGCCACGCGTCCTGCTGGATCAGACAACCCATGCTAATTTTGGGTTTCATGAGTTGAGACCTTTGATATAGGGATTTTCCCTGGTGCTAATCCTTGAGCCACACACGGACTCTGAACAACTGCAAACTGCCGATATGGACGGCCTGATGGGATCTCTGCCTTTAAAAAATAAACTTGTATGTTGGCTTGATTCAAGCCTGGAACGAGTCGCTTCTAAGTTTTGTGCTATGTGCTCATGGTTATGGATGAGGAAACAAAGGCTTAGACGAATGAATGTGGGCTCGGGAAAACAGAAGGATCAGTGATAGAGGAAAAGGAGACAGGTGTTCACCTTCAGCTAAATACAGTAAGGCTCTGGGCCGAGATCTCTAGGTAAGACAGCAAGGGAAAACTAGGACTTTCATACAAAAGGGGCAACATAATAGATTTACCAGCCGAAGGGAAAACTTAAGGACCTGGCCCATGAAAAAGAAAGAGGAAAATAGGGCAAGACATAGACTCAAGTATTAACGAAACATACCTATGGCTCTTGACAATATTATGTGATAACATTTTGTCTCCACAGGGGATGGCATGCTCCTTGCGAGCTGCCAAGAACAAGTAGTTCCAGTGCCTTAGTTGTTGGGTTATGGAATCTCTTATTAAAATAAAAAGTAAAACTAAAAACAAAAAGGGGGTTGTATTTACAATGGTGGTACATCGGTCATGGCCTAAACAAATTATTTCTTGAGAAAATGCCCATTGACAGGGCCACCCAAAACCTCAGAATCCTCTAAGTTCAGAAAAACCTCACAAATATTGAAGGGGCCAATCCACAAGGCTTCAAATTTATCATGTTTTCCCTTGTCTTTCTTAGGTGCATCCCATTTGAGCACCAGATCCCCCAACTGGAAATTTTCCTTGCTTGCGCTCTTGTCAAAAGCTTATTTTATTTTCTGCTTATGGTCATGTGCTTTATCAAGAAGTTGCTCCCTGGTCTGCTGCACTTCCACCAGCTGCAGTATCCTCCTGACCATGTCATCAGGTTCTCCTTGGTAGTCCTGGAGGAACTTCCCCACAGGCAAAGCAAGATGAGCAAGAAATATTGCCTCAATTCCATACACTAGTTGGAAAGGAGAAATGCCTGGTGATCCTTTTGTGGTAACTCTGTCAACCCACAATGAAAACTTCAGCTTTGAATCCAAAGCTTTCTTATTGTCTTCTAATAGTCTTTTGATGATATTTACGAGGCTCTTGTTAGAAGACTCTTATAAACCATTTCCCTAAGGGTAGTAGGGAGTAGAATGGACTAGTGTGATCCCATATTGCTCACAGAAGTTAATTAATGGCTTAGCTATGAAAGAGGCAACATTGTCTATGACAATCCTGCTTGGACAGCCAAATCTGGATATGATGTCTTCAAGGAAATTTATGATCACCTTGTGGGAGGCACTCCTTGTACGGATGGCTTCTATAAATTTGGTAAAATAATCATTTGCAGTCAAAATCCACCTATGTTGGCCACTCGAGGATGGGTGGATCTCTCCAATGAAGTCGAGACCCCACTGTTGAAAAGGTCCAAAAACCGCTACAGGTTTCAAAGGCAAATATTTGAGCTGCTTCTTTCTAGCAAACTCTTAACACTTGGTACAGGCTCTAATCTTTTCACAAACATCAGTAAAAAGGTTGGGCCAGAAATACCCATCTCTGAGGATCTTATACATTGTGGTCCTCCAAAAATCATTCCCCCCACATGAGCTATCATGAAAATAAGACATGGCTCTTTGGGCTTCTTGTGGGTCTAGACACCTCAACAGGACTCTCAGAGGATCCTTCCAGTACAAAATCTGATCAATGATACAATACTTGATTTCTTTGAGTTTCAAATCTCTCACCTTGTTTTTACCCAAACCATTAGGAGCCCTCAACTTTTGCAGAAATTATATGATGTATTTATACCAGAGGCATCCTACTAAGTTGGGGCTGACATGAGAGTCTTCACCAGCAATCTCATCTCGCTGATATTCTGAGTCTATATTCATGAAATTAACCCCCAATGCCTCGCAATTTGATTCAGCCATTAACCTGGCCAAACCTTGGCCTTTCACCAACCTGGTGGGTTTGATTTCCAATTCAAACTCCATAATATTGGCGATCCACTTGCTTCTTTTCCCATCTATATTGAGTTGGATCAATATCTCCTTTACTGAATCCGAGGGGACATATGCAATATTTTTTTAGTGTAGAATATAGATCCCGAAAGCCTTGACGGCTTTCACCAAAGCATAATCTTACTTGTCCATGATATCATATCCCATTTCTGCATTTCTCAATGATCTACTAAAAAAGTAAATAGGTTGTTCCAACCCATATGAATTTATCTGTAGAAAAACAATAGTTAATGTATCTAATGAAGCGAAGGAAAATATCATAAATTCCTTGGAATAGTCTGGGTTGATGAGCACAAGTGATTCATTCAATGCCCTATTGATTTGGTTGAAAGAATTTCTGGACTCAACAGTCCATTTCACTTCATTCCCCTTTCTTATCATGGTTGTAATGCATTTAACCAACTCAACAAAATTAGAAATGAATCTCCTCATAAAATTGATTTTACCCAAGAAAGAATGAACCTCTTTATTGGTTTTGGGAAAATACAAGGACCGAATGGCCTCCACTCGGCTTGGATCAATTTTTATCCCTTCAGCTGACACAATATTCCCTAACAATTTTCTCTCTTGCATGGAAAATAAAGATTTTTTAGGATTGAGCGAAAGGCCAAACCTTCGACACTTCAAGAAGACTTTCCTCAGATAATAACAATGCTCTTTATCAGACCTGGAGAAAACTGCAATGTCATCCAGATAAATGACTACAAATTTGTCCTTTCCCTAATGAAGGCGATGCCCATGGCTCGTTGGAAGTTTGATCCTACATTCATCAACCCAAAGGGAATTTTAGCATACATGAATGTGCCCCAAGGATTTGTGAAAGTTGTCTTCTCTCTATCTTCAGACAAGACATATATCTTATTGTACCTGGAGAAACCATTGACCATAGACATCCTGGACGAACTAGTCATTCTCTGCAAGATGTGCTCCATTTTTGGCAAGGGGTAGTTATCTTTCTTTGAGCTCTTGATCAAATTTTTGAAATCGACACACAACCTAATTTCCCCATTCTTCTTCCTCATTGGCACTAAATTAGATACCCACTTTGAAAATCTCAAAGGGATTATGATCTGTGTATCCAACAGCTTCTTGACCTCCTTTTCCATAATCAACAGCATCATGGGATTTATCTGTCTGAGTTTCTTCTTGAAAGGTTTGGCATCCTCTTTCAAAGGGATTTTGTGATCAATGATGTTGGTGTCATATGTTCTCAAATCCTCGTATGTTAAAAAACATCAACGAACTCCTTCAAGAGTCGGAAATACTCATCCCTTTTTTCTTTTGACAATCTTCTAGACAATTTGACCCATTTGGGATCCTCCTCGGTTCCTAGATTGCATTTAGTCACACCAGCCTCTTCAGTTGATCCTTCAGCCTTTACAGAAACATCATTTTGGTCAAAAAATCTCTCCAAAGGGACAAGCCCCTTTGGAATCTGGTTGTTAAGCAACTGAACAATATGATGGTTAACAATCGTATTCATAAAAACATCAGCATGAGGGATTTCTTCAGACTCTTGATCCTGATCAATATGCATATTATAAAATTCATCCACAGTCTCAAGGAACTTCTTAATCTCAATATCATCCTCGAAGACCTTCCAATGTTTGACATTGTCGGGGATAGAGGATCTGTATTTTATCTCCACCTCATACTTGAGTTTTGGGGGGGAAGGGACCTTGAAATTACTTTTTGAGACTACCAAGGAATCTTCCATAGAGTTCTCCTCCCTTGGAACAAATGAAATATTAAAATCCAAGAAGAAAATGCCAATCATATCCCATACTTCATTTATATAGGCCCTTAAGCTTAGGTGCTTAGCTTGATACAAATTTCTAACTTGATGAACAATCAGCTCAACGTCTTCAAACACTACTAGCTCCTCAATTTTCATGTCTTTGGCAGCTCTCAAACCCAAGACAGGAGCCTCATATTCTGCCACATTGTTTGTTGTTTCAAATTCCAACTTGCAGGATAGAGATATGGTATCTTGGGTGGGGGAAATAAAAACTATGCCAAGACCAACACTTTCCTTAGAAGAGGCTCCATCAAAAAACATTTTCCGCACAGAGGTCTTGGGGGGAGGCTCTTTGAAAAAGGTAATAGGATTCTTTCTAATTTCAATAGGAGGTTGAGGAACATCAGAGAGATGCAAAATACTAGTTCCTAAATCAGTATTGACTGAGAAAATGGGGTGGTTGATGGGATTGGCTTCATCACTGGTAATGTAGAAAAGTTGTGATTCTCTATAAAGTCTCCTTTGTTCACCCCCGAACATAGGAATGGTGGCGTATGAAAGTTCCATTGGCAAGGTTCCCCCTAGTCTCTTTATCTAATATATAGACAGGAGCATCCCAAACTTAGGGGGAACATTAGCCTCTATGATATCCATGACTATGCTCTTCATTGGCAGCTGGAACAGGGACACGGCCAAGTCTTTGATAACCCCAAGGCACTTCACCTTTCTGGAGTCGAAAGAATATAGGTCATGATAGATTTTTGTAATCTCCAACCTGAGCTCTTCCATGACAATATTAGGCATAAGATTGTGATATGCCCCTGAATCCATCAAGCAGTTATGAAACACCTTATCATGGATGTTCAATGAAGTGTAGAAGGGAGGGGAGGAATAATCTCTATCTTCTACCAAAGGTCCTAATATGACAGTTGGCTTTTCATCTTGGAGGTTAACTGAGTCTGTGGAGTGAGATGCAGGTTCAGGCTGGAAAATTTTGGATAGGCGCCTTTTGAAATCCTTGTGCTTGACTAACTCTGAGATAGGCACAAGGATCCTAATATTTTGAATCTCTTGCTCAAAGATATAAGAGGAGGGAGGATTCAGAATCTCCTTCACCTCTAGGATAGGACTTTTGACCACTGGTAGGGGACTATTTGCTTTCCTCTTTTTGTTGTTGTTTGCCATATCTTTAACAGGTTTCTCGACTCTAGTAGGCCGCTCAGGAATGTCAGGATTTGCTTCTTTCTTCTTGGATATGAGGTTATATCTATTTGAATCATTGTTGGTCTTTTCTCCTTTGCTCAGCTCATTTAGTTAATCACTCACGAGGGCCTCTTCGTATGCAGACTGAGTTAAATGAGGGGACGAAGAGGTATCTCCAAGGCAATGGATCTCAAGATCAATATCTTCTTCCTCTTCATCTTCATCAGTAACCAAGTTATTTTGGAGAGGAGTTTGGATTTTATGATCATCTATGTCCTTGTTTCTCTTATCTCTTTGGATGATCTAAGGGACTTTAGTTGGTCTCTTGAAACTACCCATATTCTCAGTATTTTGGGAATTCCTATAGCCCTTCTTTCCTTCTAATTCGATCTTTTACATTCTAGCAGAAAGTGATTTTAGTAGCTTGGTCACTTCATCCTCTTGAGGAGGGGCAATAGAAGACCTAGAAGTCGAAGTTTCAAACCTACCTTTTCTTATGTCTCTATCATCTTTACTCCTAAGTTTTTCAGCTACCAATATATTGAATGTGGTGCTCAGGGTTTCAGCCACGTGGAGGGTGGGTTGTCCTTGTGTGCAGTTGTTTGAGTAATAGTCGTGCAAATGTGCGCAGTTGTACAAATAATAGCCGTGCACATGTGTGACTATCTGACAGACAACCGCACCCAAGGTGAGGGAAGAACTGTGTGACTGTTTGGTAAACATTCACGCAGGAGTGCATGATTGTAAGTAAAATAGTCACGCAGGAGTGTGCGATTGTAAGTAAAATAGTCATGCAGGAGTGCGCTACTGTTATTGGAACAGTCGCGCAGATGTGCACGACTCTTATAGAACAATCGCACAGGGGAAATAGTGTGTTTATATGGATTTGATGGGAGTTTTGTCATGATGATGAGCTAACATAGATTATAATGCCATGGATGCAGGTAGCCAGTCTGATAGTGAGGATGTCGGTGTAGTGGAGGGAGAGAGACTAGGAGTCTCTGAGGAGAGAGGTGGGATTTGATGCATAGATCTGATAGCATTTGGCTCTGGGATCCTATTCGAATTCATAGTACAGATGTGGAAACTGAATCAGTAATGATTTTTGGTACATGGGTGAGATCTGCAGATTACCATAGATATTGACATTTACTTCATTACTGGGCTCTTGTTCTGAGGAGCGACTCTGGCGGAGTAGTCGCGGCTTCCGACTAGGGTGTCTATGGGGGAACTGGAGAGACGGTATTGCTCAGGGGAAGAATTTATGAGTGGTGGCTCGATCTGCATCAACTCAATTGACTCACTCGAGGTATAGTTTGTTTGTGCGATGGTGGTCTGGATCTATGGGTCACTAAGGATGTAGCACATTTCTAGTGCACATATGGTGATTGTAGAGCAGGCCATGAATGGTCGGATTTTTTCGTGGGCTCGCTTGATGCATGCATGTATAGTGGCATAGCTAAACTGGTGTGGTGTTCAGACATGGTGAGTTCACCTTTGGCTCAGTTTTTTGTGCCTTCATGTTTGAGAGGGTGGTTTTACTATTCCCTCGGGTTATTTTGGATCTGCTAGCGGTGCAGGATCAGCGATTGATGAGGTGGGAAGAGTTATTGCCCCGACATGGGGGAGGGGTTGCGAGTTAGTATTTTATCCCTACATTCAAGTGGGTTTGGTGGTATACCCCTCAGGTGTTTTATGACTTCTCGTATCACGGGATGGATTTCCAACACCATTCAGGCATGCACCTACCTCCTGGGGAGGACTGGGATGACCGAGGTGTGTGTATGATATTTTTTTATTTATTATTTATCATTGAGTTTATATATGGGTATGTTGTTGGTACTGATACACCTTTGTTGGTTTGGTCATGCAGATGTGGGACCTGGTGGTTGTGAGGTCAATGTTGTTTGAGGGTTGGTCGATGAGCAGGTAAGGAAGGGGTGGCCTAGGAGGCATCGTCAGTTTGATGATTTGGGGGCAATCTTGACACATGCAGGGGGTTGGGGATGAGTTGAGTCGGGGGCATAGGACCGGGACATGGAAGAGCTGAGGAGGCACCTCGAGGGTGTCTTGGATGGATTTCTTAAGAAGTTGTGGCTTCAGATATGGGATGAGGGTATCCTAGAGTTATGCATTGGTGGGGACCCGCGTTGGTGGTCAGTGATTCGATGGGAAGAGGTTGCGGGTGCAGCGATGACGAGGCAGATTCCTACAGTGGATATTCTTCCTGGGGGAGCTCCATTGGCTAGTGGGGATGTACTATGGCTAGGGTCACCCTAGGTGGTAGGAGGACCATATACAAGCTGGGCCTAATTTTTTATTATGTACGAATCATTGGAACTCCCCTATTTTGTATAGATATTATGAGAGGGCCTAGCCATGGAGCTAAGGCATGTATGTAATGATTTTTTGTATCAAACACAAGAGCAATCTATATATATGAGTAGACCATTTGAGACATGTGTGTATGTATTTGATATGTGTTTTTTCTTTAGTTATTGATGGATGAATGCAATATGTATGTTAATGTGATAAATTCCAATCTAGTACTTGATTATCTATGTTATCTGCCATTTGGTTATGGTTTCTAGAAATATGAGAAAATGTCATGGACTCAAAATTTCATAGCAGAAGTTTGACTTGCAGGTACTTTTGATATAGACATGGATAACAGACATGATACACATTGTTGAGTTGATGGACGATGAGCTGAGAATATAATAGGATGCTAAGGTGACGAATATGAAGGTGACTAGCCTCATAGAGGAGACCAATGATAACAGTGTATTCATCTTGGTTATTGGTGGCGGGGCCGAGGCATGTGCCGCTAGAGTATAGCAACACATGGTCCAGGGTGTAAATGGCCCAAGTTTTCGAAGAGAGATTATGGGTCCAGTGTTTGGCTTCGTCTGCATACCCAATGTGATAAGTGAATGGAGAATTAATCTGGTGATACAAGGACATTGGATTAGCCTCAATAATGAGAGACCTATATATAAAAAAAAAAGACTAAAAACAACTAGGAAAGAAAGGAAAGCCTAAGGAAAAAATGGTTACACTCAGGGGTAGAATTTCTTCAAGTATAACCCATTGATCAGTTCCTTAAGGGTAGCACCTCTAGGGTCGCCTAAGATGCAGTAAGAACCCTTAGTAAGGAAATGACGGATGACATGGGGTCCTCGCCATAAGGATTTGAATTTTTCATGGCCAAGAGTATCATGGACGATATCGTAGGCCAGCACAAGGTCTCCTTTAGTAAATGACCGAAGGTTCACTTGGCGGTCAAAGGTGGATTTGGTCCACTTTTTGGTGGCTTCATTGTTCTGTAAGGATGCCCGTCGGTCTTCATCGGGTGATTCAAGGGTGAATAATCATTTCTCAAGTGGCGGTGTGTCGGGAAAGAGCTTGATCGCAGTGTGTAGATTTGGGACTTCGCACTCAATGGGAAGGACAGATTCGATGTCATGAACTAAGTGGAAGGGAATGAAATCAGTGGTTGTTTTGACAGTTGTTTGATATTCCCATAAAATTGGAAAAATCACATGGTGCCAATTGGTATTTGGTTTGTCAACTATCCGTTGGAGCATATTTTTGAGCACTTTGTTGATGGCCTCGACTTGCCCATTGGATTTTGGGTAATAGGGTGAGGTGAACTCATGGGTGAATCCTAATTTGGTCGATAGTTCCACAAATACTTAGTTCTCGAAGTGCTTTCCATGGTCAGAAACTAGTTGTAGGGGGACCCTGAAGCGAGAGATCACATGGTTGAAGAAAAAATATGTCGATGTGTCGGTCGTATTGTTGAACGTGGGAATTGCTTCATCCCACTTAGTGAAGTATTCAATGGCGACTACGATATAATTATTTCCATTAATGGATGGAGGGTTGCAGGTCATGAAAGAGATGCCCCATTTATAGAAGGGGCCAATCATGATTATGGGGTGCAAGAGGGCAGGTGGTGCCTAAGCCTTCTTTGCATATAGTTCGCATTTGTCACACCACTTAACTATGTGGATGTAGTCATGAAACAATGTGGGACAAAATTAACCCACCTGAATGATCTTTTGGGCAGTGGAGATGTCGGATAAGTGATCGCTGCATGCCCCACTATGGAAATCATTCAACACTATCTCGGCCTCCTCCAAGGTGAGGCGGCGTCGAATAATCGTGTTGATGCCTCTATGGTAGAGAATGTCTCCTGTGAGAAGGTATCGTGAGGCTTGGTGTCGAATGCAACGGTGATCATCTCGAGATAAGTGTGGGACAAAATTTTGAGTACAGAGGTAGACCAGCATATCTTTGTACCATGGGTATGTTGTTGATATGAGAAATAAATGCTCGTCATGGAAATTTGCATTGACCAGGGGGTCTGTAGAGTCAAATGGAAAGTCTACGAGGAGTTCGGAGAGGACAAGGGATTTCTTTCTCTTTGGGGTGGTAAACTCTAGGTCATATTCTTGGAGAATGACGATCCAACGAGAAAATTTTCCATTGATCTGGCGACGACTCAAGAGGTAATGCATGGGGTTTGAAACGGAGATTAATTTGGTGGTATGAAGCAAGATATAATGGCCCAGCTTTTGAACTACGAGAAAAAATGTGAGGGATAGCTTCTCTTAATGATAGTACTTGAGAGGTGGCCCAGAGAGGTTTTGTCTAATGTAGTATATAACATGTTCGCATTGGTCGTCATCTACCTGAACGAGTACTCCAACAACCAAAACGTCGAAGTATGATAGGTAGAGTATGTAATCCCTATCATAGTTTGGGGGACTGATCAAGGGGGATTTATTGAGTGCCTCCTTGAGTGAGTCGAAGGCGTCTTGGGCATGGTGGTCCCAATGAAATGGGATGTCACGGTAGAGTAATCGTAGGAATATGTGGGCGCGGATTGCATAGTCAGAGACGAAAAGTCGTAAGAAGTTTTCTTTGCCTTGGAGGCTTTGCACCTAGCGTAAGTTCCTGGGAGGGGGGATCTCATTGATGGCCTAAATTTTAAGAGGGTCTACAGTGATGACCTATTGGGATACTATGAATCCCAACAGGCGTCTTGTAGTGAAGCAAAAGACACATTTAAGCAGGTTGAGTCGTTAGTTGTACCTTCGACAGCGTTCAAAGATGATTCGTAGATCCTCTATGTGTTGGGAACATTTCTTGGATCGAGTGGTGAGGTTGTCAAAGTATGCAAGGATGATGTGAGTGAGATCATGCAAGGCATATGTCATTGTGCATTGGAAGGTGGTCCCAGCATTTTTTAGTCTGAAGGGCATAACTTGATAGGTGAAGGTGCTCCAATGGGTTGTGAATGCGGTTTTGTACTAGTCCACCTGCCGGATTTGGATCTAGTTATAGCCAAAAAATCCATCCATGAGGGAGAGGACTTCATGATCGAGGTAGGCATCGATGACTTGATCGATGAATGGAGTAGTGAAGTTGTCTTTAGGACAGGCTTGGTTGAGGTCACGGAAGTCTGTGCAAACTCAAATGGTGCCCTATTTTTTATTCACCATAATAGATTTGGAAACCCAAGATGTGTATGCAATGGGGTATATGAAGCCATCTGTACGGAGTTTGTCAATCTAAGATTTGATCAGCATTGCTTTGGAAGGGTGGAGGGGAATTATTTTTGGCAAATGAGGGAAACATCGGGCCAAGTGTCAATGCGGTGTTCAACAATGGTTGGGTCTAACCCTGGCATTTCAATGTATGACCAAGAAAACACATCTCGATATTCCTGGAATAAGGCTTTGTACGCTATGATTTCTTCTGGGGAGCATGCTTCCCCCAGGGTGAATTCTTCCACAACATTGGGGTTGACCAAAATGTCGATTTTGATGGTGGGTGAGATATTGGCCATGTTACCTTATTCAAATGCATTGGGAGTATTGGATTCTTGAACCAGTCTACATGGCCAGAAGGGATGAAATATTTTTCTTCAATGGTATAGACAGGGGTCTCTATTGGTGGTTGAAAGGAATTGTGTTCTAGAAAAAGGGATCTATGATGAAAAACATCCCAGGGGTAATCAGGTGCAAGGACTTCTAAAATGTCTTCATCAGCCTAAAAGGTGATGGAGTACATGGAGTCTATAACTGTTATGGGTGGGGTGTCGAGATTCATGGAGGTAGTTGGGGAAGGTTGGATATTGTCATTCGTTCCTGAGGTAGATGGACCTATGGGAGCTGACTAGGAATTGTCAATAGACGTCATGAACCAAATATCCATACATGAATTGGATGTATTGTGACATGGAGGAGGGGGAATCTCATAAACCGGTGTTACAGGGGAGTTGGGGGGGTTTGGGAGGAATTCCTCGCGCTGTGGTGGAATGGCCAAAGGGGTCAATGGATGAGAGTTGGTCCTACATTGATTACTTGGATGGTGATTGTTCACTGACGGGTTCATCGAGGATGGTAAACTTGGTGGAATGGGTGGGATGGAGGCCCTCCAACGTGTGTGTCCCTCAATGATGAGTGGACAGCGGTATGTGTAATGGTCCATCTGGTAACATAGTGCACAAGGGCGTCACATGCACTCATTTACTGATGTAGATACATAGAGAATGTCAGTAATCGGTTGTACCAAGGAGATGGGTTGGGATGATTTGGGTAATGTGCTCTAGCGCACTACTGCGAGAGTGTCATGAAACTAAGGGAGGGTTGGGAAATGGTGCATATAATGGTCATATTGAGAAAAAATGGCACAAGCATGCTTGGTTCTCAAACTGGGAGGTTTGGAGGAAGAAGGTTCTGGGGAGGCCAGTAGGGCTACTGGTGTAGGTAGTAGTGGTGTAATTATGGGTTTTGGAATGAGATTATGTAACTCGGGTAAAGCGAGGAAGAGATTGGTAGGGTGTAGAATGGTGTTGACCAATGCACATGGAGGTGGTATGCAGGGTGGGGAAGGGGGAGAAGGTTCCTTATTTTTACATGTGCCTCATTGGGTGGTGGAAGTGCCCCATATTCCATAGGTAGGGTCTCATGTAGTGGTAATATTTCCACCAACTGTGTGACTAGTTGGATGAGTGGTTGGATGAGCTATTGATCGCAGTAATGGGACCGCAGGTTGCGGTGGAAGGGATAACCCGGGTACCATAGTTGGTGGTTCTAGATACCATACAGGGATGGTGATGACCATGTTAGGTAAAGTGAGGGTAGAAGTAACTTGGTATGCTCTTACTCTTGGAGGGGTAAAAGAAGAGAATTTGGGTGATGGCCTGCGGGACCATCTGCCAAACAGAGATTTGACCCACAGGTGGTGGGTTCTCTTATGTTATGTCATGAGGAGTCTTTATAGAGAGTGCATCAGGAAGTATCGGGGTGGGATAGGAAGGAGTGGTGGAGTAGTCTGGTGAGTGCTCGATGGACAAGGGGTTTGGTATCTCTACTCCATCAGTCGTGACGACGCACATAGTGGAAATGGTGGGGTGTGGGAAGCCTTGGTATGTACCAATCAAATATTGATCCTGAAATATCCCTAGTCCAACGTCAATCATTGGGACTAGGTCGGAGCTCAAGCGAATCAGTGGCAGGATGTTATCAATGTGATCTAATTGGTTGGCTTCATTGTGGGTTAATTGATTGGTGGTGACGATTTTCCCATTGTGAGGGAAGAGCATGGTATGAAATACCGAGGAAGATACATCCTGCATGGTGTACATGTATCTTCGTCCAAATAGGATATTATAATCCAATTAAGCATCAATGACTTCTATGTCGATGAAAAAAAAAATTCCCCCCATCTCGACCGAAACGTTTTGATACAAGGCTTCTAGTTGGGATGGGAAACCATCATAAGCTCGAAGTGTGATGGTGGAGCGCATCAACTCATGTGAACCAAGTTGCTACCAAACTAATTTGTACATGATGCACGTGGATGCTCCTTCTTCTATGATGCAGCGATGGATCGTGATATTTTGTATTTTGAAAAGAATCTGGAATGCGACTAATGATGGAAGTCATGGGTCTGCTCTATCTAAGTCAAATGTGATTAGACGGGTGTCTACAAGATCTACTGCCCCCAATTGTGAAAGTAATGCCTTTTGTTGGGAAGGGAATGTTTGAAGGACTTCCATAACTGACATGGTATCTAGTGATTAGTGAGGTCGTCAATAATATTGTAGCTATGGGAGGCCCTAGCAAGAGGATTATGCACATTCCCGTGCAAGGGTGCACGAGGCATGCGGGCAATGGATTCAGTGTTAGGACGAGGGATCATCAATGGTTGTCCAGTTGGTGGTTGGGTAGCATCCGAAGTGGTGGGTAATGGATCAAGGAATGTACCGTATTGGTGATTGCAAGTGTGTAAGAGAACTTCCTCTTCAATAGTGAGGAGGATACTGTGGTTGGTGGTGTTCCCTATATGGGGTTGTTCAGGTGGACGAAACTTCCCTTGTGGGTGTGGGAATTGGACCCCTCTGGTTGAGTATTAATGACTCCTTGATGTGGGATAGGGTTTTGTAATACCACCAGTGGTGGTGGTGGGATATAAGTGGGATTTCCTTGAGGTGGAACTTGAGAGTTGGGAGCCCGCTGAGGATTCATAGTGTCCTTAATCCATTTGTGGTCGGCGATTTGAGAGAAATGGTGAGTGTAATAGCCATATTTGCCACATAATGCACAAGGGTAATTGGTTTGAAGGTTTTTATTTCACCCTTGTCGGGGTTGACCATTATTATTTCCCCATTGGGGATTTTGGTTTGGTTGGCAACGGTTTCCCCCAGCTTGGGGGTTTTGTTGAGGGGGGTTCCCTCCTTGTCTATGGTTCCTATTCTTTCATTTCTTCTGGTTATTGTTGGGTTGGTGAGGTGGATTGTCCGTATTAAACTATTCAAAATCTTGAACCTGTTGAAGAGGGGAAGGTTGAATGAAATTGACCCCCACCTAGTGTTGTCTATGTGGGAGTGCAATCAGTTGGGGTGGACCTATGAAGGGATAGTATGGGTTACCTTGTGGGGGTCCATATGGGTTAAAAGAAGTGGAGGTGGTTCCATTGTTACTAGGTGCACAGGATGTTGTCGATGGAGGAACCGATTACAGGATAGGGATGTGGGTAGAGGGGTACCCATAGGGGGAAGAGGAGGTTCCATGAATGGTGAAGGGGGGTGAGGGAGGGTAATATGAATCTCCCCCATATGGTTGAAAGTATGGGTTGGTCCCATATGCGGGTATTGACTATGCATGTGGTTGAATATGAGCCATGGAGTCTATCAACCCATCAACGACATGCGATGTTCCAGGTTTGTCTTGACCAAAAGAAAAAGGACAAGGATAATATCGAAGGACAGTGTATAGGTACCCTGATTGGGAGTAAATGAGGTCAAACTATTGTGCCTTGGTGATGGCTTCATCTTCAGTTTGGGGGAGGGTTGTGGCCACATCTTTAGCAAAGGTAGGAACGAGTGATCGAAGGAACCAATATAGAATTTGTTGTGGGGTGGTGTCTTCTTTACAACAGTTACGATGTCTACGCCATTCATGAATATGGTCTGAAATGTGAGTAGCAGTGTTTTGTTTTCATTCTGACAAGATTTTAGACCCAGTATCATGACGGATAGGAAGTTGAAAAAATGATAGAAATGCTTTGGCTAATGATTCGAATGTTGGGTGGGCTCTAGACTTCTTGTCCATGTACCATTTCATTGATGTTCCAATGAGGGTTCTCTAACATAACCGTAGATGAACAGAATCTTTCATTATGCTATTATAAGAACACTACAAGTGGAAGGACATGACATGGTTGGTGAGGTCCTCATTGACTTTCCCTTCGAACGTAGGGATATCCAAAGGTAGTTTTGTGGGCATATTCGTCCAAGTGGGGTCGTGCAATACAAGATCATATGTCAGTTTAGTTAGATCATGTATATTTAGTGAAGCCAAAAATGGCATGATAGGAGTGAGCATTGCCATGTTATGGGAGGAAGTGGTTCCATGGGAGCTTGTACTTTGTGGAAAAGTACTTTCTTGAAAAGTTTGGGCTCCTCCTCCTTGGGGTGGAGGGTTTGGTTGGGAGTTACTTGGGATATTGGTTCCAATCAAAGTGGATCCTAGTAATCCTAAGCCTAGTACCGTGGCACTAACGGGTGTGTGTGATGGTATTATTTATGTCTCAACGAAATTAGGAACACCGCCCAAAATTTGGGGTAAATTTCTCAAGCATCTAGAACGGCGGGGATACTGTGGTTCCCATATGATTCTAGATTAGAAGTGGGTGTGTGTAAATGGTAGTGAGGAATGATAGGACAAGTGGATTTCAAATTACTTTAAATAATGTATTCATAAAATTTCATGTACTTCAAGTGGTGAAAATCATACATCAAGACAATATGAAAAGTGGTTTGAGATTTTTGTAACTCCTCGTGGGGGAAATAATAAATCAAATAAAAGTGCTCATTTCCTATCCGACGTAACATCCTTCCTCTCAAATAACACTGGACCTCCAAAACATCTCTCGACAATGGGGCCAAAACCCACTTGAGGAGAAACTAGTGAAAGGATGAACAGTCAGTTATAATGAGGGATGAAGGGGGCATATTCCATAAGTACTAGTGATATTTCCAAACAATTGTTCAAAATATGACTAAGGTGCGATTGCATCCCACAACCACCACCTTTGGTAGATAAATCCTAAGTTTTTTCTACTAAGCTACCTCCATCAACCACAACATTTAGATTTTCAGCCTCAGAAATCAGTTACAGGTTGGATGTTTTCCAAGGGTTGGGTGACCCAAGGAGGTACACACAAAAAAATTGGACCTCTGCCTTCGACCCTTCACAGGTGTCTCCCTGACTTATGGTATAGGAATGATTGAGTGGGATGATTTTGGCACCCTAATTCACAACTTTCGAAGTTTCAAATGAGAAATGATGATGGGGAGTTATTTGGATCCCTATCTCCAAAATTATAACTTTAGACTACCAAGTTCTTTTGTGTTCCTCATTTGGAGGTTATAAAGTGGGTTGATTATGGTTGTTTTTAGAATGTGAAAGAGGGATATGAAGTTGGGGTCATGGACCAACTTCGTTCTTTATGAAGGTGTGCACAAAAACCCTTTTATAAACAAATGAAGCCCACAAGAGTTTCAAGTATCTAGCAAAAAGGTTTGTGAATAAGTGAGAGTGTGTGCAAGGAGTGGTGATGGTGAAACAAGTTTTTAATAAGTTAAATTCAATATTTTAGCATGGTGTACATCGTGTAGTCCTTTACTTATCTTTCTTAGATAAATTACTAAATTTGTTTAAAGTGACCCTTGCAAACGAAAGGAAATCCTTAGCTATCATGGTAGATATGATAATTCTTACTTGGATCCTTTATCTTCCTAATATGTTTTGTAATCTAGAAAACTTGAAACTATTCCTATATTGTGAGCATGCAGGCATGTGTGGGACCGTAAAACTTATTTAAACTCCTTAGGTGACTAAAATTTTGAAAACTATCCTAGAAATGCATGCATGTGGGCATATGGGCCCTTATAACTCTTTTAAGATTTAATTTTCAACAAGTAAGTTGAGAGGATGGCCTCTTTTTGAAAGTGATTTGATTTACCAAGGGAGATGGAGACTTATCTAAGAATCCTCTTTTTTCGATTTCCAAGATCACACTAAGGTGCAAGGAAAGAGCATACTCCAAGATTGGTTTATATGGTATTCTAGTCTTGGTTTAATGTGATGACTTTTGTAAAATGAAATCTTTGTTTTAAAATTCAAATGCAAAACCTTTTAAGCCATCCACGTGTCAATCAAGGAAATGAAGGATAGTGTGGTTCCTTTTAATCTCCCTAATTATCTCTGTGTGTTGTGGGGTTTATGGATGCAAGAATGAGATCTCAGCCTGCTTGTACTAGCTTTTACAAAGTGCAAAAATCAAATCTAAACTACTGAGTGGCAATGGGAAACTCAAGCCTTACAATTTTGCCAAAATAAGATAGGTGTGTGGCAAAATCAGAAATAGTTGTGCAAAGAGCGCAGATTGTGTGTTTGGATAGTTCTAATAGAGCGTAGATGTGAATGGACCGCATGTCTATTTAGCTCGAACCCGTGCGCACGCAGGAAAGTCAGCGGGTCAAAAAATTTGAAAAAAAATATCTTGCTATGGGGTGAAATCTTTCTCTCAAGTGGTGAGTTTAGGTCATTTTTTACCCCTGCACATGCAAAAAAGTAAGAAAGAAAACTCTAATAGCCTAATTGGGGAGAATTTTGATTCAAATTCCTAGTATGGCCGCCAATCTGTTGGGTTCCTTTTGGCACAAGGGTGAGAAAAAGGAGGTCCCTTAACTATCTAGTTACGCTATCCAGAAAGAACAATAGAGAATTAGTTGATTAGTGGCTCAACTAACATAAAGAAAAAAGAAATAAACAACAATGAAATAAATCTACACTAAGCAAACAATAACTTGAAATGAATGCACAAAGAAAACACAAGAGATATATACCAAGTAAATTGATCTTCGAATTGATACTCCTTGGAGAAATATGGAAATTTATGAGTCCCATCTTCCTCCTTGGGAAGGCTCTTGAGTCCCCAAGTACAAATTCTTCTTTCTACTATCAATGGCTAACAAGGAAATCGGTGATGAAAATAGTGATGGAATACTCAAGAGGAGAGAGTCCTAACACGTGTTATGGATGCCCAAATCTTTCTAAGAGGAAGATGGCTTCCCGAAGCTAAAAATGAGTAACATAAAAATACTCAAATGCTTCTTATTTTTTGCATACAATGTCCCTTTATTTATAGGAGGATGGCAAGTTTTTTCTTAATTGGTTCCAAATGTGAATGGGAGGCCCTTGGAGGTACCTCCCATCCTTTTTAGTGATCCCAAGAAAAAATTTGGGGAAGATTTTGGGTATGGGGAAGATCCCCTTCATCCCAAAAGTGGTTGAGGCTCGACCAAACTCATCAATATGTCATTTCAGCATCCGCGCGGGTATTTCGATTGTCAGTCGCGCACTATGCGTGTCGTACATTGTGTTAAACCGCGCAGATGTGCACGCGCGGCTTTGGATGAATATGTGTGGATTTCCATAACCACTTTTACATGGTTTTATGATTGTCTTGACAAACTGAGTGTGATCCTTCCATGAATATTGGTAGTATGTTGTGTTTGTGTTAATTGTTTCTTCATCCATTGTCTGTATTTGTAGTGAGCCATTTTTCAGTGATAAAAACCCAATATTCCTTAGTCTGTGTTATCATTTTGCTCATGGCTTCCACTACAATGAGGAATAAAAATGGGGATAAAGGGAACCCCTTTCTTAACCCCTTGAGGCTCTAAAAAACCTTTAAGGAGCACCATTAATTAGGACTGCGAAGGATATTGATTGGATACACCCCATGATCTAATTTACCACTTATAAGGCCATGCCCATTTGAAGGAGAACAAGGTGCAAGAATGTCCAATTGACCCTGTCATAGGATTTATATAAATCCAGTTTAATAATGACACCCATCCAATACTTTTGATTGTGATACTTCTTCTTCCAAGGCTTTATTCATATCTTCAAAAAATAATACAGGAAATTTATAAACCACCTGCATAATTTCCTAGATGGGGGCTTGGAAGAGAGAGTTAAAAAATATCACCCCTTCCTCAGCCTTGTCTTTGAAGGAAATCACCATTATGTCATCCTTTGCTTTAATCTCCCATATTGTATAGAGGTTTTTTCGATAATTCGCATATCGATGGAATAACTTGGAGTTATTGTCTCCTGCCCATGACCATAGTGCCCTGCTCTTCAATATCCAAGTGTGTTCTTCATTTTCGAGTAAAAAGTGTCAAACTTCCTCTAATTCCTTAAGCTCTTTAAGTTGGTAACACTTAAAGATCCATCATTCAGGTTTTGATATAGTTCTGTGATTTTTTCTTTACTCTCTTTGATCTGTCGAAGGGTTCTTTCATTATAAACTTTTATCCATTTCTTGGTGGCTAATTTGAATCTAGATAAGTTCTCAACAAATTGACTCATTAAATAGGATGAAAAAGAGGAGGACATATGCTTCCATAATTCAGCAATAAGGGCTCTATAATCCTCCTCCTCTAGCCATACATGATTTAACTTGAGCGACGTTGAGGGAGATTTGCTTCCAGTCATCATCTTAAACACAATGGGTCTATGATATGATATGCCACCTTCATAAAACTTTGAATTAATGAGAAACCCATAGTTTATAAGCACCTCATTGACCAAGAATCTTTCCAATATCTTTGAAACAACATCCTTGTATGTTCGAAAGTTTCGTCGTGTAAGCACCAGTTTAACACGATTGATATAGACAAGATGGTGTTTTCCCATAAAATATATGAAAAACCCACTTTGTAGATCCAACCTTGGGTTATCTCCCCATACTTCCCTTAGAGAAAGAGTGAAATTCAGGTTTCCTCCCACTAATGTGAGATGATTTCTCAAAGCACTTGCAAAATCCAAGTCTTACCAAAAGGGGATTATGTGAGCATATGGGCCACAAAATTTTAAAACTAAAATGGAAAACCCTATATCCTTTACTTCCAATTTGACTAAAATGAAGTGGAAGGAAGAATACGACAGGGCTTTGCAAGTTGGAATCCACCCTATGATTAAACCCCTTGACTGACCTTCCGCAGAAATTGCACAAAATGACCATTTTTTCATCCAGGCTTCCAAAATTCCCCTGGCTCTATCTCCATTGCAAATTATTTCTTGTATTAAAAATAGATCAGGTTTGAGGCTTAAAATAATCCTCTTGAGGGAAACAATTTTGCGGGTTCCCCCGACGCCTCTCGCATTGAATGAGAGAATGATCATGGAGGGGGTCTCTTCGGGGATTTCCTTGCTCCAAGGTCCCTTGTAATAGAGGTTTTTTTTCCTTTTCGAATTTCCAAAACCGCATTTTTCCTATGCTTTGAGGAGGTGTGACCTGCATCCAACAGAATTGAATTGGGGTAGACTAAGTGATAACCCTCCTCTTGATGAAATATCCTCCTTATGCCTACCCCATGAATGGAGGGAATAACCTTTTGGGGGGGGGCATAGCATCTGATAATTAGATAGAGGGAATATTCAATATTTGAACCCCACCAACCTAGGATCCCATAGCATACTCCTCAATAGCCTTATTGTTAGAAGGGGGGGAACAGAGGGGACACCAGAGGGCCCATCTTAAACCCTCATTTGGGGCTCCAGAGAGTGGGATGGGGGGGACTTTTCATGGGAAACCAAAATAGATGAAGTAATATAACAAGTAGGGGGAGAATGGGAGAGCATACCTTGGGATCTGTTGAGCAAATATTGCACGATCCTCGATTGGGGAACTCCAGGGTCCTCCCAGGATGACTCCTTTGGAACCTCATCTTGTTGTTATAATAGAGTCACCATCTCATATACAGATCTATCAACACTACTTTTCTTAACCCATAACTGAGGATTCCTTCAAAAAATTGGGACAACCCAATTACACTGAGCTTGCACATGCCCTATTTTGTGCATGCGAAACAACGAAAGGGAAATCTCCACTAATCTATTTTCTAGTGCCAAATGCGATCACCAAAAGCTAAGTCTAGGTTTCCAACCAACTTTTCATTATTTGGGATACCCCTTATGGCTTATAGGAGTTTTCCTAAAGTCTAGGGGAATGTGTACTAAGGTGATAGTGGTGCAATTCCCATTCTTGTTGCCCTATATAGCCCCTCTATTGGAAAAGGTGCTAGTTTTGGTAACACTACTCATTTCATGCTAACTTCACATGTGGACACATCACCTAGGAGGGTGCACTTGTGTATAAGAAATATCTTGCTATTTTTTGAGCCTATAAGTGGTCAATCTCTCAACCAAAGGAGGCACCCAACCTCTTGGATCTATTCTTATAATTTTGTTGTAACTTACTCCAATATTCTATTGTTATTGAACTAGCTTTTGGAGTGAGTTACATGAGAATTGTTTCCCTGGAATATTTTATTGTAACCTCCTAGAGGAAATTATGGATCTCAACAAAATATTTCTAGCTTTAGTAAGAAGTTTGTTAGAAATTATTATTTTATGATTATTCCTTGGAGAGATTGATGGATCTAGGAAAAACAATTCATTGTTTATTGTAGAAGCAAGATAGAGCTTAATCCTATATATGTGTTTTCTCTCTCCATTTGCAATTGGTATTTGGTGTAAATGCGGTGTATGTTTGTATAATTGTTATATGTGTGGTTATGTTTTTCTGGGAAATATATTGGAAGTCATTTTGCAGGTTTATGGATGATAGATACAACACAGTGATCGTAAAAAGGTACAGACACCTTATTAGAAAGGATTGAAGTAATTTATTTACCATTTCCTTTTGTGTTTTGTGTATTAAGGAGGAGAACATTATACATTTTACATCTTTGATTAGGTGTAATATGTAAGAAATCTTTGTACAAGAGACACCCTCTATTGTTGTCTTGAGTAGTGGATTCCATATAAGCCCTCTCCACCATTAGCTTGTAGATTTGGCTACCAAGTTGAGGATGTGATTTTGCACGCCAATTTGGATACATATTTCCCCTTATTATTCTTTAGAACTACCCTCTGAAATTACTCACATGACCCCAACACCCAAGCAAATAAAGGCACTATTCTCCCCTTTCATACACTACCCCCAAAAAACAATAAGTCCACTTCATATTTTTTCCTTTTGTTTCATGTTTCTAGGCTCTCTCATAATCCCATTATCTACCACACGAATTAAACTTAGTAACCCATAGGGAATCTCCCCTTTGTTAGAATTCCATCTTCCCTAGCCTAAAGTACAGACGAGAATTGGTGAGGTGACAATGGCCAACCTCTTAGTTCCCCATAAGCTAGTTCCCATCTTTTGGACTTTAATCTAAAGGTATTAGTTTGTGAGGTAACATTTTGGGATCATTTCCAAGGATAAAGTCAATTTCTTGGAAAACATATGTATATCAACTACATTCTTGGATGAGGGTGCATTTTGAAGATCATATTCTCATGTTGATGACTCCATTGGAAGAATGAAGACCTTGTTCTTTGTAGGTTTTTGAAGACTTGTTGCTTGTAGGGTGAAACAAGCAACATTGTGAAGGAATCATAAAAGGTTCACCTCGACGATTCCACTTCACATCTTTAGTATTAGTATGAGGTATGAATGTTATGAATTTTTCAAATGTTATATCAGCACCGAATTTTGAATATTAAAGAAAAATATTTTGGCATTGTCCAAAGAACACCAAATGGAGTACCTAAATAAATTCTATTGAGGTTTATCATGAAAATAAGAGAGAAATAGATTATATATTCATTTTATTTCATAACAATCCATCATTATAATTGGGGGATAAAATAAAGTGGGAGACATGAATCTTTTTGTACTCAAAGCAGGGTATATGGAAGCCCCTCGTGAAGGAGATATTTTCACTTCATCACCCATGGTAAGAGAAGCATTGAAGTACACATCTCCATTAAATTTCAAGAGCCAATCCATGATCCCATTGAAGATAGAGTTGATGGGGAATCATACCTTTCATTCTCCCATGAAGACAAAAGCTTGGTAAGCCATGATATTTTGGTCCCTGCACCAAGTTTTATCCCTTGATTTCAACCTATACAAACAAGCCACATCAGCTTAGGAAGCTCCTGAACTTCACGTCGTGCAATGCGCAAGCCATGTCAGCATCTCAAGAAATGTGCAACGATAAAGTAACACAAACAGAGTTTCCAACACACACCGTCGTCGGCACTCGGGATTGGCAGACAAAATCCAACGTATAATATTTCAACCATAGGCAAACATGACCTCCCATCCCATCGCATGCCAACTTCTTAAAATTCGAAATCGTCGATGAACTAAATAACGGTCCTTTCGCGTCATCGATCAATGTAATACATTAATTCATAGCATGGCATGGACGACGCATTTAAACCAGAATATCCAAAGGGATTTCGTTGTACCATTGATGTTTAATGCAGGATGGGACTCGCAAATGTCTTTCCTTCGTCGATGTTTCGGTGCCTGAAAGGTTTTTTCTCGCCGACGTTTTGGTGCCCGAATGTCTTTCCTTCGCCAATGTTTCAGCACACGAAAGAATTTCTTCGTCAACATTTTGAGGACTTGGAAAATATTTCTTCGCCAGCATACTCCTTTATCAACAACTTGAAAAGATCTTTCTTCGCCGACACACTTCTTTATCGCGACTTCAAAAGATCTTTCTTCGTCAACATACATTGTATCGGGGACTTCAAAAGATCTTTCTTCCCCTACACAAACTGTATCAACGACTTCAAAAGATATTTCTTCATACCAAGCTCGGTGCTACAACGTCGCTCTAATACCACTATGTAGAGTAGTTGAAAAGGTCTACAAAAAATCGTTGACTTTTTTAAAAATTGCGATTTCTTCTGGTCGACGAAAAATTGGCCAGAAAAAATAGCAAATTTTTAAAACTTGAATAACTCACAACTTTTTCATAAAAGCCACAATTTTTTCCTAAAAATCTCGACTTATTTATAAAAGTCGTTGGCCAGTCAGTGGAAATCATGGGGATAAAGCAAATTGTTTGAGTTTTTTTTTTTTTTTTGTCATTTGTGTTGGTCATTGTTGGAGAAGGAAGGAGGGCTTGATTCGATCGAGTAAGTAGTAGACCCCACCAACATACAAGATTATTTTTTTTTTTTAAAGGGTTTGACCAAAAGCATTGGCAATTAATGGTAATGTTAAATTCTTAACATTTCCTTTATCTTTCATTTTTATCCTTTTACTTAAATGTTTAACATTACCATTAATTGTTTCAAGATGTTTGGGAGTGGTTCCAGCCTCATCGGACTTGATATGGAGAAAGTAGAATTTCATATCCCATTCAAAATCCAACAAACTTTAACAGTTTTCATAATTTCAAGATTGGTAGAATTGCAACATTTCTATTGGATTCTATTGTTGGAAATACTAAGACAACTGAGAGGCGGGGTGAATTAGTTGTTACTGTGCTTAAACAATTTTATGCCTATTAAAATGTTATTAATCTTCTCCAATGGATCATCAAAATTATGCAAGTCATGAATAGCAGAAATAGTAAACATCAATCACACATATGATATACACAGAGACAGATATTCATAAGGAAACCCATAAAGGGAGAAAACCTCTTCTTCTTGGAATGATAAGCAATATTGTATGCTATGTACATCATCAATCTTTTAGCACCAACTCAAAATGAGGCAACAACCTCTTCTTTAACAAGTTGCAACTTGTTGAAAGCACCAACCCTCTAGTTTCTCTAGCACACACTAGAAGGAAGCAACAACTCCCTGAGTGTTCCAACACCAACTGGATGGAAGCACCAACTTCCAGTCACACAGGCACCAACCTGTATAACAGAGAAAAATGGTTATCCCTTGCACCACCCTACCACCCTGGTTTTCCTGGTTGCAACCAGATGGAAGCTACAACTCCCTGTGTTCAAGCACCCACTTGAAACTCTGAGGACAATAGTCCTCCCTAGCACCACCCTACCACCCTGAAATATAAATCTTTGATTTCTGAAATTTATTACAGTGATACAGTATTTATCAATGGCTTACCAGTCTCATCACTGTTATGCTACACTACTTTGCTCTGCCTGTATCAGTTTCTTGTTGCTGCTCGCATCTTCTTGCGCACACCCTGTTCAACTTTTCATCTCGCTTTCATGCTTTGTGTTGCATCTTCATCATCTTCGCTACATCTCTGATCTTCCCTTTAGATCATGCATTGCATCACTTCCTACACTCGTGCATCACACCCAAAAGAGCACCTCTCTTTTACGTTATGCTTCCCTTTCTCACGCCCAATTCTCTATCTAATCATCATTCAAACTCTTCATCTTCTCTGGCGATTATTCTGAGTCCGTTCATCATTAGTGGTCATTATCCCAAGATTCTTTGGCTTCTAAGACAATTGTCCTGAACATTTTCATCACTGGTAGGCGTTATCCTAAGATTCTTTTGGCTTCTCTGGCAGTCGCAACTCTTCGTCATCTCTGGTAACTATAGTCAGTCATTTTTGGCTTCTAAGCCCCTTCCTTCACGTGACCATCGGCGGTGACCAAACGCCTATTCATAAAGCGCTTCCCAATCTCCATCTAGTGAGCGCTAGCTCTGTTTCTCGATATGACCTTGGGCGATGATCTCATGTGACCACACGATTGCGGGCACGTCCAAAGGTGGTTTGAATCAAACTGTTTTTCACACTGCAATTTACCTCGAGCCTCCACGTGTCCTTTTTCCAAAATAATGGTTTCGATTGCGGCCCGCCTTCAAATTTTTAAAGTTCGCGCACATTCAAATCCCGCAATATGATGGGACCGTCGATCTCACGATCTTGACGGTGCTCCTAAAAGGACGGTTCAGATCTGTCATTTCACGATCTGCGGATCAGATCTAACCTTCCTAAATCAACGGCTGAGATCTACTTCGTGATCCGGGCTCCGAGAGTTTCAAATCTCAAACTCTGCTTTCTTACGTACGCCAATCTTCCAGAGTCAGTGATCCGCAGACATCTGTCCTTCTCAATCGACGGCTCTGCTTCCACTTCGTCAATTTGGCCTTTCAACCAGATCAACGGTTCTGCGGCCCCTTTCTCGATCAACGATCAAGATCTCCTTCGGGTCTCTGGACTACTAAAATATCAAATCTCAAACTTACGCTCTGGATCAGACAGACCAGATTCAGTTCGAATGATCCAACACTTGAGATCTTCTTCAGATGATCTGACCACTGAGATCTACTTCAGATGATCCGATGGTCGAGAATGTATTTCGGCTCTCCGGGTCTCCGGGCTTTGGGAATTTCAACATTCAAACTGACGCTCTGGATCAGACGGTCCAGATTCGCTTCGGACGATCTAACGCTTGAGATCTTCTTCGGATGATATAACGACTGAGATTTACTTCAGATGATCCGATGATCAAGAATGTATTTCGGCTCTCCGGGTCTCTGGGCTTCAAGAATTTCAACATTCAAACTGATTCTCTAGATCAGACAGCGCACATTCGCTTCGAACGATCTGACACTTGAGATCTTCTTCGGATGATCTGACGACTGAGATTTACTTCGAATGATCCGACAGTCGAGAATGTATTTCGGCTTTCCGGGTCTATGGGCTTCGAGAATTTCAAATCTTAAACTGAAACTCTCAAAGTGATTTTTCTGGAGCGTAACTTCCTCACATCTTTAGACCCAAAATGAATTATGTTTGTTTGATCAAGATCTTAGATCAACGGCTTGCTCTGTCTGTGATGCAGCTTTGCCTTGGATTAAATCCAACGGCTTGATCTGCCTGTATCAGTTTCTTGTTGTTGCTCGCATCTTCTTGCGCACACCCTGTTCAACTTTTCATCTCGCTTTCATGCTTTGTGTTGCCTCTTCATCATCTTCGCTACATCTCTGATCTTCCCTTCAGATCATGCATTGCATCACTTCCTACACTCGTGCATCACACCCAAAAGAGCACCTCTCTTTTACGTTATGCTTCCCTTTCTCATGCCCAATTCTCTGTCTAATCATCATTCGAACTCTTCATCTTCTCTGGCGATTATTTTAAGTCCGTTCATCATTAGTGGTCATTATCCCAAGATTCTTTGGCTTCTCCGA
>JZKD02S1122934.1:108496-124861 GCA_000966675.3 Picea glauca | reverse complement strand
CCCCTCCTCCCCCACAACCTGGCCTCCCCCCCCTCCCGGCTTCATCAAATTAAATTTTGATGGAGCCTCCAAAGGCAACCCAGGCCCGGCTAGCTTTGGAGGTGCTTTCAGAAACAGTCAAGGACACATCCTTAGAATCTATGCCAAGTTCATTGGAATTGAAAACAACAATGTCGTTGAACTTCAAGCTCTCGAAGCAGGCCTCAATATAGCCATTCGTGAAAGTTTTCATATGCTCATCATTGAAGGGGACTCTCAACTCATCATTCAAATGTTGCGCAGATTGCAAAATGGAATTCCCCTAAGCAAGTTCACCACCAACTAGAGACTCTCGACCACTCTAGAGCGCATTCACTCCCTCTTACCCCTAATTGAATCATCCATCCCCTCCCATGTGAAACGCTCAGCTAACACCCTCAAGGTAGGGGACTTAGTTTTTTTGTGTTTATAGCCATACAGACAGTCCTCCTTGAAAAGGAGCGGGGAAGAGAAGTTGAAGCCTAGATTTTATGGACCGTACATAGTCATCAGGAAGATAGGCGAAGTGGCATATGAGCTAGAGCTACCGAAAGGTAGCAAGATTCACAACATCTTTCACGTTTCTTTCCTTAAAAAGGCAGTGGGACAGCAAGTTCGCATTTCAGAGGAGTTGCCACCCTTGGATGAGGAGGGTCAGTTAGAGCTAGTGTCGGAGGAGGTGCTCGAGCATAGAGAGCGCAGATTGAAGAGCAGGGTCATCAGGGAGTGCTTGGTTAGATGGAGAGGACTTCCCGTGGAGGACGCCACATGGGAGGGAGAGCATATATTGCAGCACCCAGGATTGATGTTACTTGAGGTCAAGCAATCTCGGGAAGGGAGGACGGTGACGTCCCGTTCCCAAGAGTAGGCTAGCAGGGAGTGACTTAGTAGTCTATTTGTTCCCGTAGACTATAGTCAAGGACAAACAAGGAACAAGAGGAGAAATAAGGGTGAATTAGTGGCTAAACGATGAATTAAGACAAAAAGCATAGGAAAAGTCACTTAAGCTAAAGTCAACGAAGAAATAGAAGAAAAAGGTGTCGAGGGGGATACTTAATTAATTAATCACTCACCTTAGGAGGAAAGTGCCTATCTTAAGTGATGTCAACGGAGAATTATATCGGGAAAGGTATAAAAGGATGAATTCGACCTAATTCCTCATTATGTTATAATTTGATGTTGAAAACAGTTTCCAGAGGAGGAAATTGACCTCTTTGATGTTTTGTGGATTTCTAGAGGAAACCACCACATAGATTGGTTTCGGTGTTGGAAGACACGTCCTAGCCTATCGGAGATACCATCCAAGTATTTCACCGTGCCAGTTCAGGAGTATTCAGATCTATTGCAGTGATTGCACAGGGCAGTGAGTGAGGGCGCAAGGGTTAGAGAGGGTTTTATGTAGTTGCACAAGACCAGGGCTTATCTCACCGATTCCTCTCGACCCAGTTGAGGATCAACCAGGGCGCTTCTTTTGAGCCACCAGTCATCAGATTCTGATGGTGGAATCCACCAGCGCGCATCAGACAGCCAGAAAGTGCGCAGCTCTTGAGGAGGGACGTTTGGGGTTCCAGGAGGTTTTTCGGATCAGATTAGAGGAAACCCTTCCGACCCATTACAAAGGAGGTCGGGTGCGCATTTCGAGACATTTATCATTGGATTCCTTCAATGGAATCACTAGGGCGCACTCACAGAGCCTAGGAGGTGCGCAACCCCCCACGGGATGTCATCCGGAGCTTCAGGGGTCAAATCTTCAATCCGACAGTTATCAGGAGGTGCCTAGGGACCAGGGCGCTCAGTTTGGGACAGTTCCCAGGCAGATCTGTCGAGTATAGCCACCAAGGCGAGTTATCCAGCATTTGCAGCAGTTGTCATGAGTTTCTGGGACTGCATTTTGGCGATCTATCTGTGCTTGTGCAAATCTATCCATATCTTATGTTCACGAGTATTTTGTATTAGTCGCATTGTATTCCAGTGACGATCCATGAGATCTAACTGATGATTATTTCTCTGCTTTCCGCATTTCAGTTGTATTTCCTGTTTTTTCCATATAATACATGCTATTGAGATTCTCTTGGTTCATTACTTCGCATGCTTCATATATATGTCCAAAACTTATTTGTATGACACACACATGCGAAAATCACCAAGCATGTTAAACAATTAACTAAAACGCATCCAGAAACCCCCGGAGTATCAGATCCGAGAGTCAGAATACTAGATCAGCAGTAGATATCCAGATCCGTCGGATTTGGGATATTTCAAATTACATATGCAATGCAAAACAAATATAAAGGTGCATTCACCAATAGCCTCTCCAAGTGGGTCCTGCCTAAGAAGGACTAGTAAATCCTTTCTCTATAGCTTGAATTAACTCAAAACAATGGTAGTCTTTTTATTTCATCAAAAACTTCAAGATTACAAATTATTGTCTACAGTTTTCTAACCCTAGTTGTAAGCAAGCTTCAAAACCTATGACTATCTACTCTAATTGAGCTACAAATGAGCATGTTTATACTAAGAGAGCCTTGGATTCCTGCTGAGGAATTCCAGGTTATGCAGTAAAGTCTTACCCCTAAATTCGTCATTTTTCTCCTAATTGGTTAAGGCGGCTTGTTGAGGAATAGGATCCTAGGGTGCACGATCCTTCTTTGGTGCAAAAATAAGTGATCTACAAGAGAGTCCATGGCACCACTCTTTCTTTTGGTCTACTATGTTAAAAGGGTTGTTGTAGAGTGTGTAATTGTCTCCCTCTGTCTTGGGAAACAAGTTGCCTACTAGAGAAATCATGGTGCCACTCTTCTCCTTGGTCTGCTACTTTAAATGGATTATTGTAGAGTGTGCGGCCATCTCCCCCTTTCTCAGCCTGGAACATTGTGGATCACGCCTCTGCAACCCCAATTGTTTCCTTGTTCAAGTTGTTAGGGAAAGCCAATTGATTCCCTAATTTTCTGCCAACGAAGCGTTTCATTCCTCATCACATCAATAGGTGCATACTAGCTATAGAATTGGAAGGAAAATGGTCACCACTCATCATTTCTCCTAGTTGTAGCTGGGACAAGTGTCAAAGGCAGATCCAAGGCTGAAAAACAAACAAAATAACTTTTTTCACGGCCATAGGGGTTAAAGCTACGTAAAGCAAATCTCAACAAGCACATCATACTCCACTACAATAAAAACTCAAGCATTCTCACATAACAATCTCATAAAATGCAACCAAAATAAACCATTGCAAGCTATTAATTAGCACACTATCATTAGCTACAAAATTGGTCAATTTAGTAGATATCAGGCCTAATAATGTATAAATTGCGAGATTCTAGGGGGTAATTAGTTATACAAAAAATGAATATAACAGGCTAATTCGGTAGCCCATCGCATTCCTCCGTCATGAGCATTCTCCATTCTCCCATTCGAATGTTTTTCTTCTCCCTATTCATGGAGGAACTTGTGTGAAACCATGGTTGTTATGCCTATAATTGGTGAGAGAACCCCATGGAATTATGACTAGTAAGAACCTAGGGAAATGGGGGATTTGTTGTTGAGAATTCAAAGAGGAAACGGGATGGTTTTGACAGTAAAACCATGGTTGGAATGTCCCCAACAGTTGAAGCAAGTACCACAAATCTACAACCCTATTATTGTTTCCCATTGACTGTTTTCGCCAAGTGATCTCCTCTAGGTCATTCGGGGTAGGAAATAGTCTTGGATTCCTTTTGCATGCACTAGAAGGGAAGAAGATCCCTGAGGGAGTGTGGAGCAAGGAAAAAAAAGATCGTCCTTGTGCTATGAAAGAGAAAGAGTGCCAAGGTTGATTGATGGCTTGGATGATGGCCTAGAGTGCTCAATAATTAGAAAATTGGCTTCAAAATTGGGTAAATGGCTTGGGCTAAGTGAGATTAGAGCCTTCTAAGAGCTTCCTTTGCCCTAATGGTATCATGGTTTTTCTTAGGGGTGGAATCCATAGCTAATTCCTACGGTTGGGTGATGAATCGCTCCTCAACAACCAGTTTGGTGGACTTCACTTGAAAATGGATAAGTATTCATAATCAGCTTTGTGTGGAATGCATGTGTCTACATTATATTTTAATAATGGGTAAAGAGTGAATTTGAAATATGCATGTTATTTCCGCTATTAATTGTTTGTGCATATGAATTTGTTTATAATGTTGTTAGAGTTTGAATTTGGCTTGATAGCTGGATAATAAAAGTTTGAAATTTTTTTGGCTTAATAGCCTAACAATGGGTTAATTAAAGAAAGAATTTAGCACGGAGTGCCCCAATGGCCAAGGGAGGCATCTAGGTAAGTGACATACACCCGCTCTGGTACCATGTTGAGATTCATAAGTGAAAGTAGTAGAATGAATGGAACCAAAGACAAACCCAAATTCTGTAAAAACCTAGTCACGAGTGCACTAGAGAGAGAGAAAAATGCCCAAGCACAAGTGTGCTACATGAGATGCACAAGTGCACATAAAAGAAAGAAATGTCAATCACAAGAGAATGCCAAAGATGTAGCTGCCCTTACGCATAAAACACTTTATAAGAGAAATAAAAAAGATCACAAGATGATTGCACCAAGAGAAGTGAGGTGTAATCTACAGCCCAGTGTGGATGAGTTGTGTAACGTAACGTAACAATAATGTAGCATAGGTTGGTGAAAAAAATGAAGTCGACTTATTATCTTAATTGCAAAGCAAAGTGTACTTTATAACAAGATATCAATCAGATGTGTAAAATAAAGTCATCCTAATAAACTAAAATGAAAGAAAACTTGACATACCTAATGTAAAAGTGAAAGAAAAAAAACATTGTCGTGATAGTTAAAAAGAATACAAAAAAACACAACATAAAATAAACAGTTAAAAAGAATACAAAAAAACACAACATAAAATAAACCAACGCAGAACTATCTAAACCCTCATCTTTCAAGTACATTAACATTTACTATTCCATTTCGTTTTTATACCTCTCGATGCTTAATAGATCTAAAGTTAAGATGGATCTATGCTAGTGATCTATAAATAAAAATTGTAACATATTTATATACAACTCAAGTAGGGCAGTACCCTAGGAGGTGTTAATGAGCTCCAAGAAGAGTTAATGAGCTTATGTGTACAAGTTTGACTAAGTCAACTTTAACCACTCCCTAGTATTACAATAAATGATCAAAGAATTTAACCACTCCTTAGTATTACAATAGATGATCAAAGGATGAGCTTAGCCATGATTACAAATATATTAATGACACACATGGCTGTCTTGTGACCACATCTTGAAATTACACCTATAGTTCTAGCAGAGTTCTCAATCAAATTTACAACCTCAAAACAAGAAGGGGCTCTATACATTCATTAAAAACATGCATTCAAATGATTTCAAATTTGAAAAAAGGGGGCAGTTGGTAGTCATGAAAAAGATGTTGAAGGAACCTCTTGAGAAGCCTGGGCAAGATGATGAAGAGTAGGCCATCTGCCCATCCAGCGATTGTAATAGTTGACAACAGTAGCCACCCTTGTTTGTTGAAGCATTACCTCCGATACCCACACAGCATATGCCCTGCTCTGTTCATCCCCCTCCTCGCCGCCTTGGTTGGACCTCCAAGGCAAAACACGATGGTTTTCATCGTACCACTGAATGAGGCATTTTGAGATAGCTGAGGCCTCTTCCTCTCTAAAATCCGTGACCCCACTCAAACAATCTTCTATGTCNCGGCTAGCTTTGGAGGTGCTTTCAGAAACAGTCAAGGACACATCCTTAAAATCTATGCCAAGTTCATTGGAATTGAAAACAACAATGCCGTTGAACTTCAAGCTCTGGAAGCAGGCCTCAATATAGCCATTCGTGAAAGCTTTCATATGCTCATCATTGAATGGGACTCTCAACTCATCATTCAAATGTTGCGCAGATTGCAAAATGGAATTCCCCTAAGCAAGCTCACCACCAACTGGAGACTCTCGACCACTCTGGAGCGCATTCACTCCCTCTTACCCCTAATTGAAGCAGCCATCCCCTCCCATGTGAAACGCTCAGCCAACACCCTCGAGGTAGGGGACTTAGTTTTTTTGCGTTTATAGCCATACAGACAGTCCTCCTTGAAAAGGAGCGGGGAAGAGAAGTCGAAGCCTAGATTTTATGGACCGTACATAGTCATTAGGAAGATAGGCAAAGTGGCATATGAGCTAGAGCTACCGAAAGGTAGCAAGATTCACAACATCTTTCACGTTTCTTTCCTTAAAAAGGCAATGGGACAGCAGGTTCGCATTTCAGAGGAGCTGCCACCCTTGGATGAGGAGGGTCAATTAGAGCTAGTGTCAGAGGAGGTGCTCGAGCAGAGAGAGCGCAGATTGAAGAGCAGGGTCATCAGGAAGTGCTTGGTTAGATGGAGGGGACTTCCCGTGGAGGACGCCACATGGGAGGGAGAGCATATATTGCAGCACCCAGGATTGATGTTACTTGAGGACAAGCAATCTCGGGAAGGGAGGACTGTGACGTCCCGTTCCCAAGAGTAGGCTAGCAGGGAGTGACTTAGTAGTCTATTTGTTCCCATAGACTATAGTCAGGGACAAACAAGGAACAAGAGGAGAAATAAGGGTGAATTAGTGGCTAAACGATGAATTAAGACAAAAAGCATAGGAAAAGTCACTTAAGCTAAAGTCAACGAAGAAATAGAAGAAAAAGGTGTCGAGGGGGATACTTAATTAATTAATCACTCACCTTAGGAGGAAAAGTGCCTATCTTAAGTGATGTCAATGGAGAATTAGATCGGGAAAGGTATAAAAGGATGAATTCGACCTAATTCCTCATTATGTTATAATTTGATGTTGAAAACAGTGTCCAGGAGGAAATCGACCTCTTTGATGTTTTGTGGATTTCTGGAGGAAACCACCACATAAATTGGTTTCGGTGTTGGAAGACACATCCTAGCCTATCGGAGATACCATCCAGATATTTCACCGTGCCAGTTCAGGAGTATTCAGATCGATTGCAGTGATTGCACAGGGCAGCGAGTGAGGGCGCAAGGGTTAGAGAGGGTTTTCTGTAGTTGCACGAGACCAGGGCTTATCTCACCGATTCCTCCTGACCTAGTTGAGGATCAGCCAGGGTGCTTCTTTTGAGCCACCAGTCATCAGATTCTGACGGTGGAATCCACCAGGGCGCATCAGACAACCAGAAAGTGCGCAGCTCTTGAGGAGGGACGTTTGGGGTTCCAGGAGGTTTTTCGGATCAGATCAGAGGAAACTCTTCCGACCCATTACAAAGGAGGTCGGGTGCACATTTCGAGACATTTATCATTGGATTCCTTTGGTGGAATCACTAGGGCGCACTCACAAAGCCTAGGAGGTGCGCAACCCCCCACGGGATGTCATCCGGAGCTTCAGGGGTCAGATCTTCAATCTGGCAGTTATCAAGAGATGCCTAGGGACCAAGGCGCTCAGTTTGGGATAGTTCCCAGGCGGATCTGTCGATTATAGCCACCAGGGCGAGTTATCCAGCATTTGCAGCAGTTGTCGTGAGTTTTCGGGACTGCATTTTGGCAATCTATCTGTGCTTGTGCAAATCTATCCATATCTTTTGTTCACGGGTATTTTGTATTAGTCGCATTGTATTCCAGTGACGATCCATGAGATCTAACTGATGATTATTTCTCTGCTTTCCGCATTTCAGTTGTATTTCCTGCTTTTTCCATATAATACATGCTATTGAGATTCTGTTGGTTCATTACTTCGCATGCTTCATATATATGTCCAAAACTTATCTGTATGACACACACATGCGAAAATCACCAAGCATGTTAAACAATTAACTAAAACGCATCCAGAAACCCCCAGAGTATCAGATCCGAGAGTCAGAATACTAGATCAACAGTAGATATCCAGATCCGTCGGATTTGGGATATTTCAAATTACATATGCAATGCAAAACAAATATAAAGGTGCATTCACCAGTAGCCTCTCCAAGTGGGTCCTGCCTAAGAAGGACTAGTAAATCCTTTCTCTATAGCTTGAATTAACTCAAAACAATGGTAGTCTTTTTATTTCATCAAAAACTTCAAGATTACAAATTATTGTCTACAGTTTTCTAACCCTAGTTGTAAGCAAGCTTCAAAACCTATGACTATCTACTCTAATTGAGCTACAAATGAGCATGTTTATACTAAGAGAGCCTTGGATTCCTGCTGAGGAATTCCAGGTTATGCAGTAAAGTCTTACCCCTAAATTCGTCATTTTTCTCCTAATTGGTTAAGGCGGCTTGTTGAGGAATAGGATCCTAGGGTGCACGATCCTTCTTTGGTGCAAAAATAAGTGATCTACAAGAGAGTCCATGGCACCACTCTTTCTTTTGGTCTACTATGTTAAAAGGGTTGTTGTAGAGTGTGTAATTGTCTCCCTCTGTCTTGGGAAACAAGTTGCCTACTAGAGAAATCATGGTGCCACTCTTCTCCTTGGTCTGCTACTTTAAATGGATTATTGTAGAGTGTGCGGCCATCTCCCCCTTTCTCAGCCTGGAACATTGTGGATCACGCCTCTGCAACCCCAATTGTTTCCTTGTTCAAGTTGTTAGGGAAAGCCAATTGATTCCCTAATTTTCTGCCAACGAAGCGTTTCATTCCTCATCACATCAATAGGTGCATACTAGCTATAGAATTGGAAGGAAAATGGTCACCACTCATCATTTCTCCTAGTTGTAGCTGGGACAAGTGTCAAAGGCAGATCCAAGGCTGAAAAACAAACAAAATAACTTTTTTCACGGCCATAGGGGTTAAAGCTACGTAAAGCAAATCTCAACAAGCACATCATACTCCACTACAATAAAAACTCAAGCATTCTCACATAACAATCTCATAAAATGCAACCAAAATAAACCATTGCAAGCTATTAATTAGCACACTATCATTAGCTACAAAATTGGTCAATTTAGTAGATATCAGGCCTAATAATGTATAAATTGCGAGATTCTAGGGGGTAATTAGTTATACAAAAAATGAATATAACAGGCTAATTCGGTAGCCCATCGCATTCCTCCGTCATGAGCATTCTCCATTCTCCCATTCGAATGTTTTTCTTCTCCCTATTCATGGAGGAACTTGTGTGAAACCATGGTTGTTATGCCTATAATTGGTGAGAGAACCCCATGGAATTATGACTAGTAAGAACCTAGGGAAATGGGGGATTTGTTGTTGAGAATTCAAAGAGGAAACGGGATGGTTTTGACAGTAAAACCATGGTTGGAATGTCCCCAACAGTTGAAGCAAGTACCACAAATCTACAACCCTATTATTGTTTCCCATTGACTGTTTTCGCCAAGTGATCTCCTCTAGGTCATTCGGGGTAGGAAATAGTCTTGGATTCCTTTTGCATGCACTAGAAGGGAAGAAGATCCCTGAGGGAGTGTGGAGCAAGGAAAAAAAAGATCGTCCTTGTGCTATGAAAGAGAAAGAGTGCCAAGGTTGATTGATGGCTTGGATGATGGCCTAGAGTGCTCAATAATTAGAAAATTGGCTTCAAAATTGGGTAAATGGCTTGGGCTAAGTGAGATTAGAGCCTTCTAAGAGCTTCCTTTGCCCTAATGGTATCATGGTTTTTCTTAGGGGTGGAATCCATAGCTAATTCCTACGGTTGGGTGATGAATCGCTCCTCAACAACCAGTTTGGTGGACTTCACTTGAAAATGGATAAGTATTCATAATCAGCTTTGTGTGGAATGCATGTGTCTACATTATATTTTAATAATGGGTAAAGAGTGAATTTGAAATATGCATGTTATTTCCGCTATTAATTGTTTGTGCATATGAATTTGTTTATAATGTTGTTAGAGTTTGAATTTGGCTTGATAGCTGGATAATAAAAGTTTGAAATTTTTTTGGCTTAATAGCCTAACAATGGGTTAATTAAAGAAAGAATTTAGCACGGAGTGCCCCAATGGCCAAGGGAGGCATCTAGGTAAGTGACATACACCCGCTCTGGTACCATGTTGAGATTCATAAGTGAAAGTAGTAGAATGAATGGAACCAAAGACAAACCCAAATTCTGTAAAAACCTAGTCACGAGTGCACTAGAGAGAGAGAAAAATGCCCAAGCACAAGTGTGCTACATGAGATGCACAAGTGCACATAAAAGAAAGAAATGTCAATCACAAGAGAATGCCAAAGATGTAGCTGCCCTTACGCATAAAACACTTTATAAGAGAAATAAAAAAGATCACAAGATGATTGCACCAAGAGAAGTGAGGTGTAATCTACAGCCCAGTGTGGATGAGTTGTGTAACGTAACGTAACAATAATGTAGCATAGGTTGGTGAAAAAAATGAAGTCGACTTATTATCTTAATTGCAAAGCAAAGTGTACTTTATAACAAGATATCAATCAGATGTGTAAAATAAAGTCATCCTAATAAACTAAAATGAAAGAAAACTTGACATACCTAATGTAAAAGTGAAAGAAAAAAAACATTGTCGTGATAGTTAAAAAGAATACAAAAAAACACAACATAAAATAAACAGTTAAAAAGAATACAAAAAAACACAACATAAAATAAACCAACGCAGAACTATCTAAACCCTCATCTTTCAAGTACATTAACATTTACTATTCCATTTCGTTTTTATACCTCTCGATGCTTAATAGATCTAAAGTTAAGATGGATCTATGCTAGTGATCTATAAATAAAAATTGTAACATATTTATATACAACTCAAGTAGGGCAGTACCCTAGGAGGTGTTAATGAGCTCCAAGAAGAGTTAATGAGCTTATGTGTACAAGTTTGACTAAGTCAACTTTAACCACTCCCTAGTATTACAATAAATGATCAAAGAATTTAACCACTCCTTAGTATTACAATAGATGATCAAAGGATGAGCTTAGCCATGATTACAAATATATTAATGACACACATGGCTGTCTTGTGACCACATCTTGAAATTACACCTATAGTTCTAGCAGAGTTCTCAATCAAATTTACAACCTCAAAACAAGAAGGGGCTCTATACATTCATTAAAAACATGCATTCAAATGATTTCAAATTTGAAAAAAGGGGGCAGTTGGTAGTCATGAAAAAGATGTTGAAGGAACCTCTTGAGAAGCCTGGGCAAGATGATGAAGAGTAGGCCATCTGCCCATCCAGCGATTGTAATAGTTGACAACAGTAGCCACCCTTGTTTGTTGAAGCATTACCTCCGATACCCACACAGCATATGCCCTGCTCTGTTCATCCCCCTCCTCGCCGCCTTGGTTGGACCTCCAAGGCAAAACACGATGGTTTTCATCGTACCACTGAATGAGGCATTTTGAGATAGCTGAGGCCTCTTCCTCTCTAAAATCCGTGACCCCACTCAAACAATCTTCTATGTCCGCAATGCTCTCAGTCTGAGTCTCCTTGGATTTCACTATCGCCTTGTAGCTCTGTGGTTTGGGATTCTTAATCAACTTCCCCTTGACGGGTACCGGAATGCAAGCAGCATGAGCTCTCTTACGGTGAAAATGCGCTGCAACACCGCCTTCGTCTGCATCCACATCCACATCCACATCCACAATGATGCCCTTCGTTCTGCGGGAACGCTGCAAAATGGGTGCATCCACAATGATGCCCTTCGTTCTGCGGGAACGCTGCAAAATGGGTGCATCCCCCATTCGATTGGACCTGCAAGAGCAATCCCCCGTCTACTGTCACTTCCACTTCCACTACACGAAATATTTTGGTTTTTGAAATATGAAATTATATTTGAATGAATTATGATGATGCGTTTGCTTGGCATATGATTTTTTAATTATTTCACAATGGGCATCTGTATATGATATGTTTTGTTTTAGAATCACCATTTTTTTTTTAAGAAAAACCACTTTACTTGAAATAACCTATCGGTAGTCTATTCCACTTCCACTACACGAAATATTTTGGTTTTTGAAATACGAAATTATATTTGAATGAATTATGATGATGCGTTTGCTTCACATATGATTTTTTAATTATTTTACAATGGGCATATGTATATGATATGTTTTGTTTTAGAATTATCATTTTTTTTTTTTTAAGAAAAATCATTTTACTTGAAATAACTTATTGGTGGTCCAGCGCGATTGGTAAAGACAGGACCTTCCTCCAAGTGTTGGGAGGAGGTTTCGAGGTCAAACCCTGCTGGGTCTCCGGGACGAAATTTGTAATGGCTGTTGGCTAGACTGGATACAGTGAATGTAAATGATATATATCTCTAATATATATCGAGATAATTTCTCGTTGAAAAAAACTTATTGGTGGTCTCTTGTCCCACAAACAAGGGGGTCTCATACACCAATTGTTGTGCTAGACTGGATACAAAACAAGGGGGTCTCATACACCAATTGTTGTGCTAGACTGGATACAGTGAATGTAAATGATATATATCTCTAATATATATCGAGATAATTTCTCGTTGAAAAAAAACTTATTGGTGGTCTCTTGTCCCACAAACAAGGGGGTCTCATACACCAATTTAATGTGGCTTGGTTGTGATCTTAAAAATAGATTATTATTATTATTATTATTATAAAGGGGTACACTTTCATGCCTCTAAGTCTTAGGTTCTTAACCATTCAAAAACAATTTTAGTTCTTACTTGGATCTTAGATTGTATGTTTATATTAATAAATAATATAATTATATTTTATCAACCGATTATCTAATAAATATATAGAAATTAAGAAGAAAAAATAAGAAAAGGGATGAAATGTTCATATGCATTTTTTATAATGTTAGCATATAGCAAAAGGGGAGGACCTCTACACTTTTGTTCTATGGGCATAGGATAAGGGGTATTCACATCATCTCTCTTCTTGATGTCTATTTTTGCACAAATTTGAAGGAAATTTAGCTGTGAAAATCAAAACAACGAAAACTTACAATCTCAACCCCCATAAATTGCAATCTCATAGTATAATGAGGTCCTTGAATCAACCCAAATGGTTGAAATGTAGTTTGAACACTTGATATTATGATTTTAGTCATGTCAGGTCCATCAGATTCCCAAGGAGGTCATCGAAAATGAGGTGATGTGAGTAACCCTTATATTATGCCCTCTCTATGTGCAGAGATACTTGTATGCTCATATAGCATAAAGTGTTGAATGATATGTAGGTAGGTATATTAATGATGATGATGGTGTTTATTGTCCCTATGATAAATAAAGTAAATTTAAACTAAATATTTTTCATAATATCATTTATATATTTAAACAAAGTGGAAATGAAAGTACTAAGATTAAAAAAGGCCTTTGTAAGTGATGAGGTCTTGGAGAATTCTAAAGTTATGAAATTGGGTAAAGTTGTGTCTTATAATATTAAGTGTACAACATATGGAAAGTAAGTGCGGGGGGTGGAGGTTCTCTTCAAACCCAGAGGAAAAATAACCCTAAACTACCATTGGAATCTTGGGACAGATACTAACAACAAAGTCGAGGCCTATGCATTGCTAAAAGGCATTCAACTCGCCCAGACTCAACAAATCCGAGAGTTGAACGCCCTTGGAGACTCAAAAAATATAATAAGAATGATGGTTCATGGGTCCAACCCAAGAGATTTAAGCCTAAAACAAATAATAGATAGAATAAGAGTGGAATCTTGAGACATTAAGATAACTTTCTACCACATTATGAGAGAAAACAACAAAGAAGCAGATAAAATGGCGAATGCAGCCATTAGGAAAACGCTTGGATCCTTAAGCGTGGAAGGAGTGGAAACTTCAGCCCCCCTGTTCTAATGCACCATATGACCGAGTGCCAATCTGGAAAAGTTGAGGGAGGTGTTAGAAGGCGCCTCATCGCAGCCTTAAGCAGAAGTAACGGACACGTGAACAGGAGAGGGACTTGGGCTCCTCGAGTCGCTAGCCCAAGAAAACCCATGGGGAGCAAGCAAGCGAACACGAGCGGGGGTGGGGATCCCGGAGATTGGAGAACATGCACATCCAGGTGGAGGAGTCATGTTGACAGTAGAACTAGTGGGGAGCTAGCTCTAAAACACGTGGAGCAGGGCAACATAGGAACGAGAAGGTGGCAAGGTAGATCAAGTCACATCGCTCAAGGAGAAGTGGTGGCTAACGGAATAAGTAGTGTAATCATGAAGCAGAAAGCTCGAATGGCTCGTCCTCCAGTGTTCGTGGGTGTATATGTCACCAAGGACCAAAAGAGGATGGATAAGGTACAAGAAATCCCTGCCGCACAGCTTACTCGCCATCTCAACGTCAACAACACCTCCAAGCTAGGGATCATGGAGATTGATGGAACTGTTCACAAGAAAACTCCAGTGAGCAAGCAGGTTGGCACATTCATATCATTAATGGATTCATGGGAGATAATGGCCCCGTTCTCGAGCCTGATTATGATTAGAAGATCGACAGCCTGGGTAAATTCATCTGCACTTCCTCTCCCGCTGGGCGTCCAGATTCTTACCATCCAGAGCCCTCCCTCTTCGATTTTTTTCCTACTTTTCTCGCCCAGACTCTGCCCTACTTGTCATTCTCGCCCCCAGAAGCCTCAGCAGACTCGTCCTGAACCCCCCCACTCGAATCCCTGGCTCCTACATTCCCTCTCTTTCATCACATCGCTCGGCCTGTGGCCTATGACCTTTCTCGTTATCTCGTTGAAGGACTGTGGTCACTTCTCTCTTTTCATCTTGCTCAGCCTGTGGCCTCCGACCTGACCCCTACTAAAATCCTGTGGCAACTTCAGGTTTGAAGTTCTTTCAGAATACACAGCAATGCAGAGTGGAAAAGGAGTCTCAGCGGACTCAGGGCATTGGGCCGAGGACCCAATTGAAGAGGAGTGTGGCGGTTGCAGCAGGATTAGAATCCAAATTTGAGCAATCGACGTCAACGAGGCCTTTGAACTCGAAACACTGTCCCAACATAGACACATGATAGAGAAGCTTCAGGACGAGAGTTACACCCAGAGAAGTCAATTAGAGGAACACCGCACAAAAATGGAGGCAATGCAGAGGAGATTGGATCAGCTGGAAGGTGTACAGCATCCACCAAGCAACCCAAGAGATCAACAGGAAAACTCTAAGAATGAACAGTCAGCATCAGTAAACCAGATTCCAGACCTGAATGAGCCACATCTGGAAACTATGCTGGAAATACAGCAAGTCAAACTGGAAAAGGGTAATTAAGCTATGGTGTTTTAATGTTTTGTCTTACAATCTGTATTAACGAAACCTTCTATCGGAGTTATCCGGGGAACTATATCCTCATAAATTTTGTTAGAAAAGGGGGTTGCAACAGAAATTGCCACTGTTACAGTTATGAACCCCACATTTGCAATAGGTTTTCTCTAAGTGGCATCTCTCGAAGGTCTATAATGACCATTTTTTTGTAAAACAGTGGATTCTTCCACACCTCTAATATATCTTTTCCCAGTTTCTATTAAAAAACAAAATATTAATTGTATGACATGTTAAAAGGAAGTGATGTTTATCATTAACCTCCATTTTTTATCTGAAAAGATCTTTTACACGACTATGGTTGAGTTATTATGCATGTGTTGATTAACCAATTAGGAAGCTTAATGAATGAGGAAGAAGTATGAAGGAATTATGATAGTCATATACACATGTGCAGAACTGAAATGAAGCAATAAACAACAGTAAACCATAACACAAATGTGATAACAGAGTTCAGCAATCTCGCCTACGTCTCTGGGCCTTGTCTCAGTGGGCTTTGCTTATTTTTGTTCGAAGCTTTAAATATACATCATGATAGTGCCAAAAGGTTACAACAATGAGATTTTTGTGTTCTACCAGATATCATGAACCCATCAAAACCGACGGCACCCAAATCAGATGAACGAGGCTCCTAGAAATGGCCTGCAAAGGTGCGCTCCTCAATAACTTCCCTGCATGACAATGGCCTTTGGCTCAACAATCCAGCAGAATAAACCTGTTCTGAACCACCACTGGTCTCTCTTTGGCCTCAAGAAGGCCTGGTTTATATAGGCCTGGAGTTGGTTATCATCCCCCAACTTCCTCCCAAGATCTGGCCTCAAAAAGGGCCCAATATCTCCCAATAATGGGCAAAATCCCCCAAATCTGCTAAATAAAATCCACAAAATCAACTATTCTATAGTTGTAAAACTCACTTTATCCAAAATATGGGCTAAGCCCCTTTTTCCTAGTGCGCACCCCTTAACTCGGTCATATGTTTATATATGTGGCCAAGAGCCAGCCCCTTCTCCGTAGATACTGATCATATCAATTCCCATAAAATCAGGGGCTATCCCCATTCTCCCGCGCCAGGTATCAAGTCTCGGCCATATGGCAATGTATTGGAACCTTAGCCCGTGGCTTACCCGCATGGTGGACTGCCTAAACTATAGGCGGTGGTTAT
>JZKD02S1122934.1:90184-101356 GCA_000966675.3 Picea glauca | reverse complement strand
GTGAGAGGGAAAGGGATTATCCTAGTTGTTGATCAATGCAAGGGTGAGATTAAACCTCAACCTTCGATTTGTTGTATGTTCCTCTTGTTCACTTGGTAAGTAATTAGAAGGAGAGTGATGTCATGCTGACGAGGAATGTCATCGTGTCCAGAGGGTGACATGTTTGATCCTATGATTTGTAGGAAGGACCGAGTGTGCGCCCTTGCCAGTTTGAATCCTGGGGACAAGTGCCTTAATCTTAGCCTTCAAATATATAGTTGAGAAATCTCGACCGTTCATCGGAGGGGCGTTGGTTGGAGTGAGTTGCGTCCCGGAGGTGATGTACCCCGATGAGAGGAACTCCAAGAGTAAACCATGGTCGTTGGATCTAAAGAGAAGGAGGATCTAATTCATTTATCTTCAATTGAAGGCTCAGAAGAATGACGTCAATGGGTTGTCGGGTGATGTCACCCGACCAATGCGCAAAGGATAGGTGTCGACACCTAAATGGTGTGTCGGATACCATGTGATGATGTGTATAGCCACGTCGGTCCATCTAGGAGATCCACGTGTCAAGTGGTGATTGTGCCATGGGTCATGGTGATTTGGCACTTTGACGGAGCCCATATTGCATTGTGAGTGCCACGTGTCATGCCAGGTGGCAAGATGTGGCAGTGCCATGTGTAAGAGATTCCAGCAAGGAAGGCGGGTGTTAAGCACTGAGAAGTTAGAAACTTGGATGTGATCAGCGCCATTATTTGGTCTATTCTAAAGACCATTAGATTCGTCGAAGGGAGTTCCATTGAGGTGGGCATGTTAGAGTGGTTCAAGTCATTGAAATCCAAGGGAGTTCGATGGGAGGGACTCCGAGAACGATTGAGGGTCGTTGATCTAGGAGAAGGCAAGAATCATTCTCAGTCATAGATCTCCATGGGCTCCACTTAAGTTAAGCTAAGGGTGAACGTGAGGGGGTAGTTAATTTCCAGGCAAGTTAGATACATCGAAGCAATCAAAACTGTTGATTTTCTTACTCTGAGGATCGTCGGATTCGTCAAAGTATGCATGGTCGGATATGACAGTTGGAGGGGAATGTGTCTCCATGAATCCAATGGAGGAAGCTCCAATGATAAAGGAAGGCACCGAGGGTATCTGAATAGTTGATTCAAAGGGCTCGATGAGACAAGTGGTAGGTGCCACATTAGATGACGCAAGTGACAGGTAACCACGTGGATGTCATGCGGTAGTGAGGTGGATTTTGATTAATGAAGGCCTAATGAACTTTAGAGGGCGATAACTTTTGATCTAGAGCTGGATTTTGAGCATGGTGGAAGTCATTGGAAAGTTATTGATGAGTAGAATATGGTGATGACCTTGGGAGAAGGCTTTGAGATGTTTGAGGAAAAGAAAAAATTTAATACCCCATCCCTTAAAAGGATACTTAGGGGGTTGGTTTCCTTACAAGGGGGTATCAGAGCAAAGTTCAAACACTAGGCCTGGATGGGCCAGAGAACAATCATAAGACTGGTATTTCAAGGCTAAGATAAGCCTGTTAGAAAGAGTTTCTCTACGCTAAACGTTTTTTTTTATCTGCACAAGTTCCTTTGGAAGAAGGACTATAGATGAAATATAGTTTTAGATTTCCTGCAAAAAAAGAACTTGTCGTTGCTTGATGGAATCATAAATACTCCCAAATGAGTGGGAATACACTAACAAGCAATGATGGTAATATTTCAATAAAAAGGGGTAGAAATGATATAGTTTTGTTGTAAGGCTATATGAGTTCAGAGAATGAATGAACTAGTGATCGTAATGCTACCTCTAAGTATGGGCATATGGATCCCTGACAATTATGTGTGTTGTTTTGATAAGGGCTAAGACCCTTATGGAAAAATCCCTTGTGAATTAAAGGAAAATTTAGTATGGGTTGTTGGAACCCTGACAATTATAATTGTTGTTTAAATAAAGAGACTAAACCATGTATGTATAATTCCTCACGTTTTGAGGATTGATGGAAAATTTGTAAGGTCAATTTACTTGACCTATAATGAATGAAAGATGTTGTTGGAATAATTTAGTTAAGCAAAGGAAAAAGGATTCCCTTGGACTATTGATAGTCCTCATAAAAGAGGTCGAATGACTTGAAAGTATGAGCCAGTTTATGAGCTCATGGTTGTACTAAAGAAAATGTATATGCCTATTGACATGAGTACTTGTTTATGCATGAAAATGCAAGATGTGAGTATGTTGTAATGCATATGGTAATGAGTTAGCATGTATGAACATGCACATAGACTTATTATAACATGTGGTTGGCAGTAAGGTATGGTGTTTTGATGGGATATTTTGGTTGATGATAACCTAATATCAATAGGAAGGTCAACAACATAAGTAAAATGTTGATGATGTTGATTGCATACTACCTTATGAAGATAAAGTAGAATGATTAGTGAAATGTTGATCTATAGTCTAGTAAAGGAAGTGCTTGGACATTTCCAAATCACCAATGGATCAGATTGACATCGATAGGTGGGTGGTAGCCATGTAGTCAAGTAGTAGTGAGAGGGAGTGTAGGAATGGATTCCCTTTGTAGAGGTCCGTTGACCAAGAATGGTTTGAGGCATGAAGATAGAATAGAATTATTATCTTGTTTCCTTAGGTAATGTTGTAATTACCTAGTTGGTGTTTTCTGAATTGTGTAACGCTTTGGTAGCAGAAGGGAAAAAGTTGGTTTCTTGTTGGTTATTATCATGTAAAGAGGGCAACATAATTATGATTTTATTGTTGATAATGGTCATATAAAATTGATATATATATACTTAAAAGGCATGATATGACTGCTTGAATGAGTAGACTATGAGGCAAGATGTGTACTTTCTAGGTTTGAGAAATACCATGGATGCATGGCTGAATCTATTTTGAAGAGTCATGATTGTTTTGTTTTAAATATTAGCTTGAGGAGTGTGTACTCCATTCCTCATAACAAGTTGGTGTGAATTGTTGAAGGAGCAGAAGAGAAAGAATGTTATGATGTAATGGGATAGAATGTTATGTTGTTATAAAAGAAGACAATATGATTTTGCCTTTGAGGATTGCATGAGAATGATTGTGAACAGTCATGAGTTAAATAAATTTAAATGAATATGCAAATGAGATTGTAAATTGTGCTAGCGGTAGACACACACACAATATGTTGATGCATGTAGTTAAGTGCAAGAAAGCACATTTTGAAAGCCAACTGATAAAATAGAGGTACTTGTTTGAATGTATAATCTGAATGCATAATAAGAATGCATATTTATATTCCTTATGGAATATTGGGTAAACTTATGAAATAATGAAGCTGAGACTGACTTAAGGTTGAGGTCATTTAAGAAAGTGATGGATTTGCGACAAGAGAGTTGCATGATTGAAGAAGTTCCATGTGGAGGAACTGTGTGAGAAATCTGTCGGGAGAACAGAGCCATGTAAACTTGAAACTTGACAGTAGGCTGCAAACCTAAGTGTATAAGAATCCTAGATTACATTTTAAATAATGCATGTGCAAATGAAGGACAACCGTTTTGATTTCCATTTAAAGTAAACGTACATGGATGTACTGTATTGAATTTGAAGTTGCAGGCTAACATTGATGTGTTAGAATGTTGATCTTGTTCAAGGGCGAAGAGCTCTCTGAATGAGAACATGTCGAGATAAACTTGACCGAGAACTTCCCAAGGAAAGGGAGCAGCCAAGTCCCCAAAATGGGAAAAGTACAGATAATGTAGAGAAAATGGGAATACCCTTCTTGCTTAAAATTTCCGAAAATTGGTTTGGCATAATTATATGCCTTTGAACAATTTGTGTAGACCAACCAAATTTAGAGCATGTGGTTGCATGAGCAACCTGGTTGATGCCATGTTATAAATATGGAAAGACGGTTGAAGGGAGAACTCAACAATGTTGAGAATCCATCTTGTATAGAGGATTTAAAAAGGGTCGAACCTCTTGGCTCTTTTCTTAATTAATGTTTGTGCTTCCTTAGGATGAGGAACTGAAGTGATGGTTGTGTAGATGTTTTCAGCAAGAATGTTGATGATTGTATAACAACATACAACTGCAATACTTTCTTATGTTTGCATATAATGAACACATTGAGGAATAATGTGATAGAGTGGAACAATATATGCTAGGACATATCTGAAAACATTTTGTTGATCCCAAAAAGTGTTGGAACACTCATATTTTGATTTTACTTGACAACTGATATAAATGTGATTTTATTTGCTGTGTGTAGGACAATTGGAGTTGTTGAGGAGACAAATGGAAATAGTGAACAACCTCAGATAGAGGTAAATGCAAGAAGGTTGCCACTTATTGACAAAGAACCTATAAGTTCCCTGAAGAACTATTGATGAGGTAAAACTTAGAAGTTTGCTGGTATCCAGGAAGATATAAATTTATCATGCTTTGTGGCATGAGGTTTGAAGAGGGATTGGGTAAGGTCCCTCTTGAAATAATATGTACTTTAATAATTAAATTTTAATATTGATTGACTATTGTATGCCATTGATACCCAAGCAGGGTATGATTAAGGAAAGATGAACTTGCAGAATAGAGGTACGAACCTCTATCAGTCAAGGATGATTGAGATCCTTGCAAGAAAATTTGTGAACATATGTGTCATGAATTTGTTGATCAATCATAAATGATAGGGGACAAAAGTGCTCATAAGAAACATGTTGATTCAATGCATTGAGGAAATGCATGTTTACATGAGGGGGAAGGCAATGGAATGCCCATTATGGAAGGAGTACCTTCCAATATTCTACAATGAGAACCTTCCAATATTCTACAAAATTGTAACAATGGTAAAGAAAGGAATTGGGTGGCTAGGATCATTGGTACCCCGATTACCAACAAAGAAATAATGTTGAAAAAAATCATATGAAGTTTTAATAATGTATGTTGATTTGAGGTCATAATATACTCAATGCAAGAAACACAATCATGTTGCAATAGTGAATGTGAATAGAGAATCCATGTGGTAAGAGGTTGGCTAAGATCCAACATGCCATGGAAAAGTGCCTAATATGAAACATGGTAATTTGAAATCAATGCAAGAGTGCATTGTATATGAGTGTGGCCATGGACATTGGCACATTGATTAAATTCATTTAATGTTTGATTGCTTTTGGAAAATCTTGGTATGCTAGAATAAAGCAGGTGCGAGGAATGATAATTCCTTTTATTTCCATCAATGAATAAATAAATGTGATTTAATTGTTAGTATGCACAATTTTGAAATTGTTTAGAAGCCACTGCAAGTGTACAATGAAAATATATGTGCATGAGAACTAACAATTTGTTTGGTTGTCTAAAGATGAATTGCAGGAAAAAGGGTCTTGGATATGGCAGTGTTATAAGCCCATAAGGAAGACCAATTCCTATTGGTTGTAAAAGAGCCAAACTACCCAGGGAAAGAAGTCCTGGGCTTGTGGAATATGGTTCCTGTATGGAGCAGATTTGAAAATGGAAAAGTAAAATGGCAATTTGTGGGTGGTATGTTTCAAGGAAATTCTTGATTTGAAAATTGATGATGGTATCTCATGAAATTCGTTGTATGCATGTGATACAGGTGATATTTCAGATATTTCCTGGAGGGATAGATGATGGTATTCAAGCTGGGAAAGCATGGAAATGGCTACTATTGTGACATGAGAACCCTGTGATGTGTCCATGATCACCATAGATAATGTTGTGTTGTGGTAACACAGGATGAAGGGATTCCTCGACAAACAAAGTCAGAGGGACGTCTTAACTATAAGACTCTATGAAGTCTCTGAAACTCTTATTGTGCGAGAAAGCCTTGGTAGGCAAAATGGATAGCCTGGGGAACTGTATAACAAAGAAGGGGATCCTTGAGCCTGAGCCTGGAATGTGAGTGATTGTAAGGAAGAGGAGACTTCAATGACTCTTGTAATATGTTGATTATGATCATGGGCACATTGGGTATGTTAAGAAAAAATAGTGATCTGAGTAAATGTGACAACCATATGGATGCAGATCCATGAACTGCAGAGATATGCAAATTTTTCCTCTTGAATTATGAACAACAATAAGATGTTTTTGCATGAAACTTTGATTAATATGCTTGTTGTTTGAAATGGTTGTAGGCATGTGGTGGATACCAAGAGAATGGGAAGGACCAAACCAAGAAAAAGGAAAACATTGTAGAAGTAGTTGAAAGATAAATGCATGGTAGGTGTTGCTGAAAATGAACACCGAGGATGATGTTCCTTTAAGAGAGAGGGGATTGTAATTCCCTTGTTTCCCCATCTTGTAATTACTCATGATTGATGATTGCCATGCAATGGCATATAAACATTGTAGATATCTTATTATCTAATTAAAATGCCAACAATTGATTGTGGGGATGAGACCTTGAAAGTATTGTCCATGATACTACTAGAGGAAAGAGTGAAGAAAACTAGAAAGGGGGCTCATTATGCTAAATTAACCCAAACCTCCTTGTTGAGACATTATTTTGGAAATATCCAGATTATTTTCCTTAGCTATGATTTCAAAACAAATAAGTTAATGAGAAGAGGTTGGTAGTTGAACAACCAACCACCCCCATGAACATAGGTATGGAAAATTTGGCCAGGACAACAAAAGTTGTCAGCTAGAGGTACACCAAGTACCAATTCTGTAGCCCATATTTATCCCATGAGTTCCTTATGACAGAAGAAAGAAGGAAAATTCGAGAAACTTCCTGTGCGGGGGCATGCAAGAGAGGAATGCACACATGTATACAGAAAGGGAAGTATGAGACATATGAGATCAATTTTGGGGGAGGTCTGTAGAAGACATGAGATATAGAGTGTTGGATAGAGAAGCAACATGCAGAGACCCAGAAAACACAGCCTGTGCGAATGCAGAAACAAATAAGGCGCGAGACTGAGAAAGCGAACCAGAGCGAAAGAGCTCAGGTTCTAAGTTTGGTTTGCGAGATTTCCCTCGTGGTATCATGGCTTGGAACGGGGGTGGCCTACTGCCAAAGTGACTGAGCATGCAGAGCATATGGTTGGGTGGAAAGGCATACACTCACAATCATTTGGTTGGCTACATCTTGTAACATATAAGTAATCTTTATGCCTCGTGTATTGAGTAGGGAAAATAGATGGATGCCTGTGAATGTACTATATTTGTACATGCCCGAAATTAATGGAATTTAATGTTGTCTCCTTAGTAAATCCTTACATCTGAATGGTTGTTATTAATATGAGTCCTCCTATTTGAATAATTAATGAATTGTATATGTGTGCCTCCTGTGTGTGCAATAGAGTATTTTGTTGCCGTGTGATGCCTATGAAAAGAAAAGAGGCATGAAAGTTAAGAAATGAACAAGAATTTCCAAGAGGAATGGAATACTGTAATAATGGCATGTTGAGGGCCCAAGAAGGCCAATAGACCTTGTGTCATTAACCTCTCCTTTTTATGAATGGTTGTGTGGAATGAAATCCTGATTTGGGTGAATAAGTAGCAAGACTTATTGCTTGTTGAAAGAATGGAGGCAAAAATGCCCTGCAACCTAGGAAGGTTCATGTCCAGTTAGGAGAGATTTAAAGATCTGTGAAAGCCTCCCTATTGGAATGGAAATCTTACTGGATGCAAATCTTCACCCAAGTGGTGAAGAGAGAATGCCTTAGTTGGTTTAGAGTAGAACTGCAAATATCACGAAGGCCTTGTAAGCCTTAGAAAATACCTGGGAGTAATCCTTGAACTACTAAGTTTTGAATTGGACTGATAGCTTGGAGAGAAACCCATGTTTTGAGCCTTAAGGAATCACAGTCATTGGATCGATGCTGCGAATAGATCACGATCCTTCGTCAGAACAAGCTATGATGCATGTAGAAGATATACCCCAAATCAACTAGGATCGTCGATCTATTGGAGGTAGGGAAATCATGACAGTTGGTCGGGGAGTGAGCCATCAGAGTATTCCAATACTGGGTTGTAGCGCGACTTCGACGAAGAGACTCCGAGAAATGATCTAGACTGTTGATCGGAGAGTGGGCGTGATGTGATCTCAGTCGTTGATTCATCACGAGTCCCACCAATCCCCTTGGTGAGTAATAGGAAGAGTAATTACATTAGAGTGACGAAGGCATCAATGTGACAACCATTGATTGATCGACAGAATAAAAGTGAACCTCGTTGGGTGTGGAGGTCCTTTGGGCCTTCACTTTAAATCCTGGTTGTTAGACCACAGGTTGAGGAATGAACTGGACTGTTGGATTCATCGTGGTGAGTACCATTGGAGTTCGATGGTCGGAGCGACCCTGGTAGAGGTACTTCGATGAAGAAGGCTCCGAGAGTAGATCTGGACCATAGATCGGCGAGAGGGCAAGGGATTATCCTAGTTGTTGATCGGTGCAAGGGTGATATTAAACCTTAGTCGTTGATTCATCGTAGGTTCCTCCTGTTTGCTTGGTAAGTAATTAGAAGGAGAGTGATGTCATGCTGATGAGGAATGCCAACATGTCCAGAGGGTGGCACATATCAACTTGTGATTTGTAGGATCAACAAGTGTGAGCCCCTATTAGTTTGTAGCATGGGGATAGGTGCCTTAATCCTATCCCTCAGATCTGTAGTTGAGAAATCTCGACCGTTCATCGAAGGGGTGCTGGTTGGAGTGAGTTTCATCCCGGAGCTGATGTACCCCGATGAGAGGAAATTCGAGAGTAAACCATGGTCATTGGATCTAAAGAGAAAGAGGATCTGAGTTGTTGATCTTCAATTGAAGGCTCAGAAGAATGATGTCAGTGGGTCACTAGGTGACATCACCTAACCAATGCGTAGTGGACAAGTGTTGACACCTAGATGGTGTGTCAGATACCTTGTGAAGACGTGTATAGAAACGTTAGTCCATGTGGGAGGTCCACGTGTCAAGTAGCGATTGTACCATGGGTCATGGTGATTTTGTACTTTGAGGAGCGACTCGTATCACATCATGAGTGCCACGTGTCATGTCAGGTGGCAGAATGTGGTAGTGCCATGTGTAAGAGGTTCCAACAAGGGAGGTGGGTGCTAACCGTCGATTAGGTAGAAACTTTGATGCGATCAGAGTCGTTGTTTGGCCTATTCCAAAGACCATTAGATTCGTCAAAGGGAGTGTCATTAGGGTGGGCCTATCAAATTGGTCTCAGTCACTGGAATCCAAGGGAGTCTGATGGGAGAGACTCTGAGAATGATCGAGCGTCGTCGATCTAGGGGAGGGCGAAATTCATTCTCAGTCATAGATCTCCATGGGCCCCACTTAAGTTAATCTTAGGGAGAGTATGAGGGGGTCGTTAACTTTCAAGAAAGTTAGAGCCTCTGAAGCAATTGGAGCCATTGATTTCCCAACTGCGAGGATCATCGGATCCGTCAAAGTATGCCAATCGAAGGGGAATGTGTCTCAATGACTTCGATGGAGGAAGCTATGATGGTAAAGGAAGGCATCGAGGGTATATGTATAATTGATTTGGAGGGATCAATGGGCCAGGTGGAAGGTGCCATTTCAGTGCCACATCATATGTCACAAGTGGCAGGGAGCCACGAGGATGCCACACCATAGTGAGGTGGATTTTGACCAATGAAGGTCCAAGGAACTTTAGAAGGCCATAACTTTTGATCCGGAGCTCAGTTTTGAGCATGGTGGAAGTCATTGGAAAGATATCGATGAGAAGAATATGATGATGCCCTTGGTAGAAGGCTTTGATATGGTTAAGGAAAAGCGAAAATGTAATGCCACATCCCTTAAAAGGGTACTTAGGGGGTTGGGTTCCTTACATGAGTCATAGGACAAACATTAGTTGTATGAGAGTGAGTTGTGGTTCATAGTATGTGTAGAAGGCATGCATCCTTTTAGTTTGCAATGTGATTTTCTCTTGCTATGATAATAACAATTATTCCTTCTTATTAGTTGAGTTGTGGTCTAGCGGTCAATAAGTGGGAGTTCTCCATCACTAGCACATTTTCAATTCCCAAAGGATAGTGCCTTGGGATGTCGGCTTTGGCATCTAACCTGGGAATCCTCGGAATGACATGTTCCATGAGTGATAATCCATTAAGTCCAAGTCTCGAAGCTCGATCCTAGTAGATACAAATATATTCTAATAGTGGGATAGGAGGATTTCAGGGTGGGGGGGATTAAGTCCTCGAGCATGATAAAAAAAATAAGTGGTGTCACTTTTTTTAAACAAAAGAATAAGAATTCTTCCATTTTCGGTATTATGTGATTTCTTTATTTCCGAGTATTACGTGCAATCTTTCTTTTTAGTATTACATTAATTCTTTCTTTTTTAGCATTATATGCAGTGTTTTTTCTTTTTTCTTTATTATTTTTCTTTTTTTCCTACAACTTTTCAATGGTCTCAAAGTAGGGCTGGTTTTAATCTCTTTATGGACAGGAGATACATTATGGAGATTCAACCAATATAATGATAGCTATAGAGTATTGTTTTGATAAAGTGGAATTGATAGATGGTTGTTTCACAATGGGACATATTAGTTATATATTATGGTGCTCATAGGTGAAAATGTTGTCATTCAATTTCAATAATATTGTTGTTTGCAAATATCGATGGTGTTTTGCTAAGTTGTGACGAAGGGTCTAAAGCAATGCATTTAGAAAAGGTATTAAGAGAAGAATGTGGTTTTTGGTATGCCTTCACCAAACAGTGTGAAGTGCTAGTTTTTGACATGCCTTCACCAAATACAAAGTGGTGTGCATGGAGGAGATAGATGCATCCAAGTCCAATGAATCGAAAGTAGAGGTACCATCAACACACTTTAAAATAAAAGGTTGTTAGAGGAAAATATAGGTTCCTTGACATTTCTCCAAGTCATGTATTGGAGGAGAAAAAGTACTTAAGGTCTCCTAAGGGAAGTAGTGTGCCCATTTGTTAAGTTAATGGATGCTTGGTTGTAGGGAGGGTGTTGGAAATAACATCCAATGTCCACGTGTGTCAACTAGTTGGTGCATTGTTTGTTTGTGTGTGTGTTGTATATTTGAATAAACAATTGAATTTGTGTTAGTGAGATGAGATCGAGTTGTCATTCACAGTGTGTTTAAAATCCATGTAGATATGTGACTTGCAATGTAATTTTATCTTCTAGTTATAATAACAATTCTTTCTTTCTGATTACTTTGTACATTCTTTTTTTTTT
>JZKD02S1122934.1:58578-74025 GCA_000966675.3 Picea glauca | reverse complement strand
CGATGTGAGTCAAGATGATTCACAAGAAGACGATTTTCAGCAAAAAAATTCACCATTGAGTTGGCTTGGTAAGAAATGGTTAGATTTCTTGAGCAAGTAAGGCTTGCATTTTTCTATTGTAGATGCACATTTCAGCCTTATGTATGCATTTATGTTGGGAGTATGACAAGTACAACTTGTATGATGCAAGTTGCATGTGAATGCAATTCGTTTGACGACATTCTTGTTTGTTGCACAACTTCGCCATGAGGGTGTAAAAGAGGGGTATGATCCTCACTTTTTACAGCCATATATCCTTTTCATATTCAGCTCTTATGTACCCACATGTTTCGGGTTCATGTACTTATGTTTGTACTTGAAGGAGAGTTGAAGAGTCATGCACATGCATGTGTTTTTGTGTGTGTGTAAACAGTGAATTTGGTGATAGTTCATCCTGAATGACTCATGATTGTAACATAATTGTGTATCATGAATGTCAACTTGTCATTTTGGGAAGGTCGATATGTTTCAAATGAGTCTCGACTTGTGTCGATATTGTCTTGACGACTATGTTGTGTCGATCATGTTTTTCGACTTATGTTTAGTCGATGGTGTTTGTTGACTTGTAAGTCGATTTTGAGTACACCAAGATGCAGGAAAACGCCATGTGCTTTGATGAAGTACAATATGCGACCGTTTGTTTGAAAAGAAAAAGACTTTGTTGGCATCATTTTAGTCTTGTATAAATTTGTTTTCAAGATTGATGGTTTTCTTGGTTTGTGACAAGATGTCACAGGAAAGTTTTTGCAGCCATTATAGAGCAGATTGTTTTGATGCCAAAGAGTTCACAAGAGGGACTTGATTATCAGTGGGAAGGCTGGCAGTCTTCCAAGCACAAAGAGAATAGTGGGTTAGCAGCAGCCAGAGAACAGTGGTTGAGGGACATAGCTAGTTGCAGTGCAAGGCATGTCAAGGTATCCAGGTGATTGTCAAAAAGACTTTTTCAAGTAGAATCAATTGATAGAACTTGGAAGTAGAAGAGAATTGAAACTCAGACAGATAATCATCAGCTTTTGTGGGTCCAAAAGCCTTTCAGTGGGAAGGTGTGATCAGAATCTGGACCAGGGGTCAAAATTTAGCTGAAAAATCAAAGTTCTCAGAATTGCCTCAAAACGAATAGGTGTGTAGCCCTCATCGTTACGAACTCAACGCACTTCGAACGGGGTCAAACGGACATCAGATGAGTGAGATATCACGATCTGTTCAATTTGCCAAAAAGGCAAAAAAAATGTTGACTGTACAATAAGTACATGATGACGTGGTAGGGGTACGACCACTGACATGGCAAGTGCTGACGTGTCATCTCTAAGTTGGCAGATTTTGGATGAATGATATTGCGACACGTGGCATCATTTTGGTAAATGGTTTGGTGCCATGTGGCCCAGGCGTGGGCTGCCACGTGGCACCCTGTTATGAGTTTGGGTGTGTAAAATTTTATGAGTCCGTGGGATTCGAACCCCGAACCTCTACATAGAGTCCAAAGTCTTGGCAAAGGCCAACTTGCCAACGCACCACACAAATGTTTTTTGACCATATATGTTTCGAGTTTTATTTAAATTTAAACCCCGTTTGATATGGTAAAAATTTATGGAGTCCTTGGTTATAGAACCCCGGACCTCCCCCACCATGATAGAGTTTTGGCAAAGGCTGCCCTACCAGCGTGCCACTATAGTGTTTCTTAACACTATACCTTTTGCATTATATTTAAATTTGTTCTATGGTACGTTTGGAGCGGGGTCCGGGCTGGGGCTTAGCCCCATCCCCCAATTTATTTGTGCTACCATGTGACCATACCTCCTGGAGTTGTGCAGGAATTCTTCAAATGGTTAAACAAACCGTTCGCCACTTGTCACTTGCTCATATGCGTGGGAAATGAGCCTTTTTTGGTGCACGGGGACGTGGTCACATGGCCCATGCGCCCAACGCCTATGCGGTTAGGGGGGCTAGGTTCCCTAACCGTTCGACAGTTTCGTGTGTTTTGCAGGTATCTGCGTGGTGCTGGGTTTAAGCACGAAAAAACATACAGAGGCTAGGTTACTCACACACAGGTGCGTTTTGGCGAACCAGAGACAACAAGCTTGAAGGAGGAAAATGGCAGGAGGCCTAACTTCTTCATTTTTTGGCCAAATGAGGTGCCGAAAAAGCCCAGCTAGGGGTTTTTGGATGTTCTGAATCCATTGAAACTATTTTCAAAGGAATTTGAAGACTTTTTTTGCAGGTTTTTCACCATTGAAGTTTAAGAGAGCTCCAGGGAGCTTAGGGCCCCCATTGATGGAGGCCATGCTCAGATGAGCCCAAGTCTGTTTTCTGTGACTAAATAGTCATTTTTGGCTAATTGTTATGCTCTGAACACATTGGGATAGGTTTCAGAGGAATTTGAGGACTTTTACAGGTGTTTTTTCCACAATGAAGCTCAGGGAAGCTCAAGGCCACATGTAGAAGAGGTCATGCCCGGATGAGCCATGGTCCGTTTTCAGAGTTCTATTAGTCATTTTTGGGGTTTTTATGTATTCTGAATCCAATGGTACAGTAAGTAAATCCATTGGAGCTGAGCAGAAGCTTTTAAAAGAATATTTGACAAACTAATCCCAAAGAGCCTAGTCCATTGATGGAGGCTCAAGGAGATGTAGCCCAGTTGGGGGTGAACTCCTTTATCATCTTGCCACTATTGTGAGTTTGCTGGTTATATTTGCTACAAGATATGTTTGTTGTGTATTTATTTAAAACAAATATTTAATCTTACAAAGACCTCACACATAAACATTTAAAAGAAGCATGAAATTGACACATAAAACTTCTTGCATAACTAAGACATTGAGCAAGGTCCTGAAAAGTTTATTTTAATGAAGTAGAGGGTGCTTGCATAGCATAACAAGTCAGCCCCCTATTTTCAGATCAACAGGCATCTAAAAGATTTCATGGAAGGTAAAACTTCCACTATTGCCAATTTATCTGAAGAACAGAATGAAGAAGGCATGTACATAAAAAAAGTAGGTGTATATAATCCTAGGAGTTATGTAAACAATCCTCCTTTTCTGTAAAGATTATGGATAAAATCGCTCATTGTTGTGATGGTAGATCAAGTCCTAATGTCATGTCTAAGATCATCATGGAAGAGGTAGGTCTTTCATGTGCAAATGGAAATTCAAAGAGTATGTTGTCTTACAATAGTCAACAACAAGCCACTATAGGAGAAATCAAGGATGTGACTTTGGTTTTGTGTGCTCACCTAGAGATAAGAACCACTTATAATATTTAAGTGATTGATATGCGAGTTAGAAATTATTCCATCATTTTGGGAAGAGACTGACAAGCATTGACTGGTGGATATATTGCTCTAGATGGGACACAAACGTCCCTTCCCAAGAATGGAAAGAATATCATTGTTCTCTGGGAAGGACGAATCACACCTTACATAGAAAGTTTTCTAAAGACTCATGTAAATTATATCGAAGAAGACATGGGTGTATGCTCTATTTTTTTGGAATAAGATAATGATTTTGTTTCACCACCTCCATATCCCGAGGATGAAATGTGGCACATGCATTTTGATGGTGCATGCTCGAGTGAGGGTAATGGAGTTGGCATATTACTATATTCTCCTTTGGGAAAGATTAATAATTTTTCTTACAAATTAGAATTTGCATGTACTAACAATGTCACAAAAATTGAGGCCTTGATCCTTGGAATTGAAAATGATTTCAATCTTGGGTTTTATCATCTTACTATTTTGGGGGATTCTAAACTTGTTGAAAATATGGTTAGAATAATGTATACCCCTTCAAACAAGTTGTTTAAAAGGTATACACATGAAGTGTTGTATTTAATCTCCAATATTTTATTTTTTAACATCACTCATATTAGAAGAGATTTGAATTCTATGGTTGATAGGCTTGTTGTTTTTGCAGCTAGCCCTACAAGGCAATTACTTCATCGGAGGCCTGATTATACATTTATGTCTTTATATCATCCTCACTTCCTGATAATGTAGAACCATTACAATTTTTTCCCAATAATGAAAGTATATGCTCCTTTTTGCAGAATGAACCATTAAAACTAAAGGAAATTATATCTCTAAAAGATAATAAGTTTCCTAAAGGATTGAATCCACTGGAGAGCTTGCTCTCATCCAGTGATGTTGGGAAAAACAAAGAAAAGGAAGAGTAGGAGTCAAAAATAAAAACTGGAAGTACCATTTTGGTGAACATTGGGATTCAAGAAGACCCAAGGATTTTAAAGATTGGAGCCCAATGTTCAAAGAAAGAAAAAAAATATCATGGATCTTTTTCGTGAATTTAAGGATATCTTTTATTGGTCATATTAGGATCTATGTGGTTTTGATCCTAACATAATTCAACATGATATTCCTATCAAGGAAGAATCAAAGCCGGTGAGGAAAATACAAAGGCCTATTAATCCCGCCTTAGAAGCTACTATTAGAAAGGAAGTTGAAAAGCTTATTAATGCTCATATTATTTTTCCTGTAAAGTATTATGAATGGGTATCTAACTTTGTTCCTGTGTGGAAGAATAATGGTGATATAAGACTAAGTGTTGATTTCCGTGCATTAAATAGGGCAAGTGTGAAAGATAATTTTTCTCTTACTAACATGGAACTCATCTTGCAACAAGTGGCATGATCACAAATGATGTTCCTTCTTGATGGATTTCCAGGTTATAATGAGATTCTAGTCAAGAGGGATGACAAGTATAAAACCATATTCACCACACATTGGGGCACCTTTGTGTATGAAAAAATGCCTTTTGGTTTAATAAATGAAGGTGCTAATTTTCAAAGAGCTATGCAAATAACCTTTTACAATCTTATCAGTAAAATTATTCAAATTTATCTTGATCATTTAATTGTCTATTCTAGAAACCAACAAGATCACTTTGATAATCTTAAACAAGTTTTCATTTGTTGTGGAAAATTCAAAATGTCCTTGAATCCTACAAAGTTTGTTTTTGGTGTCACTACAAGTAAGATTCTTGGTCATATTGTTTCTTATTTAAGAATCAATATTGACCCTGAGAGGGTTATCACAATCCAAAAGATTCAAGCCCCTTCTTCTAAAAAATAGATTCAATCTTTTATGGGTAAAATCAATTTTGTTATATGATTCATTCCCGATTTTGCTAGAATGGTCAAGCCTATTCATAATATGTTAAAGCAAGATCTATCATTTTCTTGGGATGAGGACACTGAAAAGGATTTCATAGAAATCGAGAAAGCGATCAATTCTTCCCCTATTTTGGAAAAACCAAATTTTGAAAACGTTTTCATTATCTACACTAATGCCACTGAAGAAGCAATCTTTGCTATTTTTCTTCAGAAACATGATCAAAATAATGAGCAACCAATAGCTTACATGAGCCATAACTTATCATATGATGAGTTTAAATACACTTTGATTGAAAAACATATTTATGCTCTTGTAAAAGCTATTGAAAAGTTTCACCATTTTATCTTAGGCAAGCACACTCAGGTAAAAGTCCATTTTCCTATTGTTAATTTTTTGCTTTCACAAACCCATCTCATGTGGAAGCTTTCACATTGACTTGCTAAGATCTAAGAACATGTATTCATGATCACAACCTCTAACACTATTAAGGGATGAGATCTAGCCTTACACTTGACTCAACATCCTGAACCATGTGCTTCTTCTGAAAATGATGAGGATGCCTTGTCTACACTTTTTCTGGTTGAATATGATAATATTGGTTTAGTAGAAAATCCTTGGTATCAGGATATCATCTATTATTTGCAATTTAAAAATGTCATGATAATATTTAGTATCATGAACATCTCCAAATATCTAATCTTGAGCACATCTCTTTTTTGCAGGACTACCAACAAAATGTTGTTACGCTGTGTAGACAATACAATAGCCCAAAAAATCATGAAAGAAATTCATGGGTCAACATACTCAAGTATTCATATTGGTGGACATTTTGTTGCCAAAGCCACTGCACATAAAATTCTAAGAACTTGGTATTTCTGGCCTACAATCTTTAGAGATTCTTATAAATTTGTACAAGCCTGTATTGATTGTCAAAAATTTGTTGGCAAATAAAAGTTTTCTACTATGCCATTACAACCAATTCTTCCCGATTTTCCCTTTTCCAAATGGGGATTAGATTTCATCAGTCCTATTAATCATTCATCTTCTGCTGGTCATATTTTTATCTTGACAACAACAAAATACTTCACAAAGTTGATTGAAGTTGTACCTCTCAAACATGCACAAGATAAACATGTAATTTAATTTTTGGAATCTAATATATTTTCTCGTTTTGGTCTTCAAATTGAAATAATTTTTGATAATGGTACAACATTTTTATTTGGTAATTTGACCCAATTCCTTAACAAATTTGGGGTGAAGCATTTTACTTCATCTACATGCTATCCGTAAGGGAATGGGCAAGCCGAATCAACAAATAAAAATATGGTCAAAAGCCTTAAGGGGATCATAAATGATAAACCTCACCAGTGGCATACTTTACTCACTTATTCATTATGGGCAGACTGTACCACTACCAAAACCAATACTGGCCATACCCCTTTCCAATTATTATATGGTCAAGAAGCAATAATGCCAGTGGAACTTGAGTTAATCTCCCTTAGATTAGCATTGCAAGCAGAAGAGTTGAACTCTATGGATATCCCTCAACGAATTCATGCTCTGTTGGCTCTAGAAGAACAAAGGAGATTTTATCTTGAAAATATTAAGAAGAGGCAACATCCTGTTAAGAAATATTTTGACAAGAGGGAAAAATCAACTATTTTTGCAACTGATGAAAAAGTTTTATTATGGGATTCTGCTCATGCTGACAAAGGTAAGCGTACAAAGTTTCATAATTTATCGCTTGGTCCTTATATAATCACTTATGTTGTTGGGAATAACTCATATTTATTGAAAGACATAGACAGGTGATTGTTTTCCTACACGACTAATGGTTCACATTTGAAACACTATGTTGAACCTGGATGATTTTTCATCATCTTCAACGTTTCTTGTATATATTTGATTTTCTGTTTGTATAGTTTTGTTTCTTTTATTTTTCTAATTTTCTATTTTGATTTTCCCTTTTCTTTGCTTTGATTTTGAAATTTGGGTCAAAGTTGGATCAATCAAGTTGCGTGTATGGTCATTGGAATGCAAATTTTCATTAATTTGTTTTGGAAATAATTGAAAGAATGCAAACAATAGAGATGAATGAACTATCTTTGAGTCTACAATGCTACTTATGCAGTATTTGACGAACCTATAAGATAATATTGTTGAGACATGATGATCACAACTTGTTCCCATTTTCTTCTTTCCTATTCTTCCCTCCACGAGTGTTTATTCAAGAGCATATCAAAAAATTGTTATGAAAATTTTGTTGAAATACTTGAGAAGAAAAAATGATCAACAAAGTTTAATTTCAAGTTTCAAAGCAAAACCAAAATTTTGAGTTCTAGTCAATTAGAAAATTGACTACCCTATCGAGTCGCAAGATGTTGACTCAAAATCTCGTCACCTATTATAAAAGCCTGCAAATTATCCCAAGGACTATATATTTATTTATGACATAAGATTAATAGGGGGGGTCCCCTATAAGAGAACACACAAACGATTATTTTCAAGCATTCTCCTTAGCATACTTGCATACTTACATGTCAGTGGTATGATGATGAAGCTTCAAAAGTAATGGTTTGTCAATCTGCAATTCTTATGATGCTTGGTTAATAGATGAAATTGGTTTGTTACACTTTGCTTCAATGCATTTTATGATGATAAGTTCTCTTCATTCTTCAGTAATTTGGTTAAATGTTACTTGTGAAATATGCAAAATGAATGATCTGCCCTACTCCTATGATTACACAATGCTCATAAGTTTAAAACATATAAACTTTACAGTTTATGTATACAAATTTGACATATATGCAATGGGTCAAAGTGTGACAAGAAAAAGTATGGTCACAAACCATTTACATGTTGGTAAGTTTGCATTCATATTCAAAGGTCTTGTTACAAAGTCATGGTATGCACAAAAGTCTATGGTATATCAATGGATTCACTCTTACAAGCTCATTTGTGTTCCATGTTGAGATTTGGGCAGTCATAAGCAAAAGGTTATGTTAAATTGAAATGCCATAAGTTTATGAGAAAAAGGTTTGAAACATTTGTTTTGATATACGCTATCAAATTTAAATGCACACAAGTTTTGAGTGGCATGTAATATGTTGTTGGATTTAAGTGTTGGTTTGCTCACATAAGCATATGGATCAATTTGACTAATGGTCATTAAATGGACATACCACATGGTATTATGTTATGATATTATATGGTGATGTGACTTGTTAGTGATACACATGGTAAATGTTTATTGTTATATGGTCATATGCTATGGTAAAGAGATAATGGACGTGATGGGATGGCCATGCATTTATTTCTATTTGACATTGGATTTAATTCCAAGTTGGCCCACCCCTTACCATCTTTAGAGGAGCTAGGGTTATTCTCATTTGCATTATTCAGTTTGTGGAAAAGAGCTCCACTCAAGGAACGAATCTGCTGGGTCGTTGTGGTAGCTGTCTCGACACTGGTGTTACGAGGAAAATCTCTCTATGGCTAGGGGTAAACGACAACAGACGAAAATGACTGCAGAAATCAACTCTAATCTCAAGTATGCTATATAAACAAATATGTTAACAAGGAAAGATAAGAGGCCTACCTCGTCCAGACGTTCGATGAAGTCCACCATTGAGAACTTGACTCAAAGAAATGTACCTGCAAATAGTTCTCAACAACCAAGCAACGCAAGCATATGGTGATAATATATGATGTTAGCACATTCAATAGCATAATCCATCAACATTCATAACAAATACGCCCATGGAATAATAATTCAAATATTCACAAGATATTAATTGGATGAGAAAAGAGTATTTCTATTAATATATAATCAGCATAAGTGAATGAGTTACAGACTTTCGTGTCGGAACGGTTCAGAACTGAGAAACTAAGTTCCTTCCAGCTGGGCCTTCACCACTTCAATTGTCCACCAAAGGCAAGCTCATATAAGAGAGACAATGAAGTTTTCAATCAGTAAGGGAAGAGCTTGGGGGCTGAACAATGTGTTCAGACTCAAAGGACAAAGGGATGCAGACTCAATGTGAAGTGAATAATTTCTCCAGAGTAACTTTGCTCTCAAAGTTGAATTCTTTCTCTTCTTTTCCAGAGCTCGGATTTGGCCCATTTATAGCCTTCAAATGGAACTGAAGGGCCGAGTAAGAACGTTTCCAGTATATGGAAGGCCAAAAATCATTGATCTCGTGACATGACATGGAAACTCGACACCATTTTTCAATTTTGGACACATTTCCCGATGTACGCAGGATGTAGTGGTGCAACCTGCGTATACACATGTTGTATAGTAGGCATGGCACGTATATGTGGAAACATTATATTTTTAGCTCTGGGATTTTCAAAAAAGGGACTTCAAGTCTGCATAGGGAAATGGAAAAAGGTCTTCAGTGCAAGATTGCATGAGGTGAGGCAAATCTTGCTATAACAACTGGTATAAACTCACAATTGAACAAAGTAAGTGTATCAACTCTTCAACATCATTGGCATGAAATTTTCTTACAAATGAATTATCATTTGGCTTTGTTTACTAGCCATGAGTGTAAAAGTATCTATTTCCTTATCTTTCGTTCCTAAGAAAAATTGGGGGAGAATGGTGATTTGGTTTCAGTGGTTTTTCTTGCTCTCCTATTCTCATCTTGTATGTGTTATACCTATTGATGGAATTTGTAAAATGAAGTAAATAATGAAGAATCAATGGCTATTGGATGAAATGGGAGTCTGGTTTTGGTTTTTAGTTTGTCACTGTTCATATTTTCATTTTCCATTCTATGTTTGTCTTTCATTTGGAGCAATGGTGAACTATTGAGATATGGGTTGAGCTCGCCTATGTTGTTTGCATGCAAGATAGTGAGGGTTTCAAACCAAAATAATTTCTTGCTAACTTTATGAGAACTGTGGAAAATCAAAAGACCCATTAATGATATTACACAAGTTGATAGGGTTTGAGCCAGAATTCATGGAATGGTGTTTGATTGAAATCTAGTTCATACAAGCTCTGGTTATTTTCATTTTCTCTGGCTTGTGTTTAGTTCCAGTTTTACTTGGGTTATACTTCTTCGACCCATGTTCAAACATAGACATATATTGGTTATTAACAAAGGGGAAAATGGGTCAAACCCATATATGATATTCATTTCCAACAAGGTTGATCCCGATATACACATGATATCAATTGATTATTGGTGTTGAGTTTTCCCTTTTCGCTATGAAGTTTAAATGTTATTTGTTTTTGCATCCCACTTTGTTTCTTTGATTGATATTATTTTATTCAAGGAAGAGCCTTTGGTTATATGCATAGTCAACTTTGGTTGAGCAAGACTTGATCCCGAGCTCTCTCTATTGTGAGTATGGCTAGTTTGTTGTTCCAAAAGTCAAATTCTTTCCATACTGTCAAACATTAAGCTTAATGGTGTTTCAATTGAGTATACACCATATTATGCCTCAACAATATTTTTTTTTTGACTATATGATATGTTATGGATGGTATAGAATTATTAGATTTTGATTGATTTGTTACACATGGCCTCATGTTGATTTAATCCATGGCTATGATTGGATGGTATTAATGAGTTAGAATGGGTTGAAGTCATATGTTTCTTAACGGTTATTTCTCAATCAATAAGGGTAATTATATGATGATATTTTAAAAATAATGGTTGAGTTTAAAAAAAAAGGTTGTTGTATGGACTTGACATTTCCCACATGTATTTCATTTTCCATGAGTTAATCTCCCTTAATCCTACTCATACAAAATCCATTTTACACATTTCTCTTCCCTATCCATATAACTAAGAGAAATTGTGATATATGTGACCTGCAGTTTTGAATGACAATAATGGTTTGAGCAACATGATAAACATATCATGATATCTATTTACAACATGTACAAATATGGTTTAAGAATGATTTGAGAACTGATTGTTTTTACAATTGAAGATGTACATGCATGGCTAAGAGAGTTAATATATTGAACAATGTTTATCATACATTCCTAGCATATTACCATTTTTCGCAAATTACACACCGTTATCATATATGCTTGTTATATAAATATCTTATCTCATGCACTTCCCTATTCATATTTTAAAAGAAAAGAGGCCTATAGATATGCAAATAAATTTTTAGTTCATATTTCAAATGACAGGAAATAAGATGCTAGATGTTCATTGAGTTGAATTTTCTTCCTTTAATTTCACTTATCCCATTCATTTTCCCCTTTTATGCTTGATGACTATGTTTCTCAGAGCCATAGCTGAATCATGTTCAACAAATTGTAATTAATGTTTGTTGTTGCTGAATTGTATTTTACTTAAAGAATTTTTGCACTAACAAAATGCTGGTGGCACATAGATGAGTTTTTTCAGCAGAGGTGGCAATAAAGGCAATAGGGGAGATAAAGGAAGAAAGGGAATGATGCCTAATGTATTGTGGCAACCTGGGAGGCATACGAATATGAGGTTTTCGATATATTTCAACGTTGATTATGAAGAATTTCATCAGCTAATTCAAACATGTCACTTAAACCTTGGGGGACAACCTGCTTTGCCCCAACCTCCAACCCCTCCCGATGTGATTTTTCAACCACATCCTAATATTGTGCATGACCCTATGCCCTCTGTTCAATAAAAAAATGATGGATGAGGTAATACAACAATGAAGCTCCCCTATGGTATTTCCCAAAGGCCAAATGATGTCCTTGTTCCTCCTCCACCTCTTATTTCTACAACACTTCATATTGTTCAATTGGTTCTATGACTCACTCACTTCCTGCAAAATATCACAAAGTACCCCCTCATGATTCCCAATTGGATAAAGGAAAGAAACAAGTCACCTCTCTTAGTACTAGAAAATCCTCTTCATCTTCCCACTCTAGATTGAAATCGGCAAAAGAAAATAATAGCAAGAAAGAAATCAATTTGAGTGACATACATCCAGAAATAGAAAAGCTCGAAGAGAAAAAGTCTCAATATGGATATTTTCTCAAAGAAAGGGAAGAATTCTTTAGAAAGAAGTTTCATGGACTATTTTGATTTTGTTTTAGGACAATGACTTTGACTTTGATACTATTTTTGGGCAGACAACAAATTCATGGTATTTATTTTGAAAACAAAAATATCATGCTCTTTTTGGAGATACAAGTAGATGCTGGTGTGATATTCTAAATTAGTGTTTTATGCTTCATAATGATGATTTTTATATTGTTGAATCATTGTGGAGGTATAAGGAATATTCAAAATGTTGAAAATAGAAGAAGTAAAGACATAGGGGCCCCACCTATTAATTATTATATATTATTATTATTATTATTTTCCCTTATCATAAATAAGGTTGTCCTATCTTAACTAAAGTTATTTAACTTTAGTAATAAAAGGTAGTTGAACCACTTGAATTACTTTTTGAAGAATAAAAGGAAGAGAGCAAGGACAAAAGACATGATAAAATAGAGAGATACTTCTGATAGCTCCCACACCAAGTGAGAATACTTATTCATTCTTTAATTTTTGAGTTTCGTGAGAGCTAAGTCCTCTTGTTGATAGCATGGTTACTCTAAAGGTGCACAAAAGAAAGGACTGAAAAACATAGAATTTTAACATGCTTCAAAAGGTCATTCCTTTATCTTGATAGTCTGTTTAGATTTAATTAGAATTTATGAATTTGGTTTCAGTGCCGATTAATGCTATCTTGCAGAGTAAAGATTATGATGTGCTTGTAGCTTGGATTGATCCAATTTATTTTCAGTCTTGGTCTTTTTCTTTAAGACACCAGTTGTATTTGTATGATATAAAATTTCATCCTAGACTTCTAAGTCTAATTATGGTCCAAACTCTCACATGGGTCCGTAAAGCGAAAATTGGCCGTAACTCATAAAAGATATCAATAAAAATCATTTTCTAGTTTCTTCTCAATTTGATACTTGTGGTATACCGAGTTTTAGATGTGTGTTATCTTGTATTTATTTATTTAAATTTCATAAACTTCATTTAAAAACACCTTTTCTATTTTCGAATTTTATTGTACAACAAAGCATTCAAATCACATGATAGCATCAAGCCCAAGAAATTATTTCTTAAGGGATGATTGATATTTTTGAACATGCTATAAGCCCAGGGTGATAATCATGCATATCTCACCTAGCCTGGTGAGATTAAAAAATGCTTGAGTGAGGATATAGCCATTCCTCACATCAACAGACCTTACTTGCCTTGATGATGTGCCAAATAGATTATGAAAACCAATTCTATGTGGTGAGTTTATGGAGAATGAATGTAAAATTGGAGGCATTGGTGGTTTGCATTCGACATGAGCTTTGGTGGTGTTCGTTATTTTCAATTCTAGTGGCAAGCACTCTAGTCAGAACCATGGAATACATCAAACCTCCACTAATATATCAAGTCCCAAATATGGGGAAGGGAAAGGAGGTTGGTGCCAAACGTAGAGGAAGGCTTCGACGAGAAGGTAGGGAGGGAGAAGGGAGAATGATCCCCATCTCAAAGGAAGAAGGTAACTAAAACAAAGAACATTGATACCTCTTACCAGACCCATTACTTGGAGGCTATGAGAAGAGAAGTGGATGATATGGAGAACAAGGTAAGGCTAAAATGAAGAAATGGTGCAAACATTATAGTGGATGAGGAGATTGGGAAATTTTATAGTGGAGGAGATTGGAAAAATTATCTCTAACATTGTCTATTTCATAAGCAGGGAATCAAAATACACCAAAACAATAGGTATAAACACTAACATGTCAAGGAACTCATTGCATAAAAGTGTAGAGCAACTCCAAATGATTTTATTCTATGGAAGCTAGACCAATTGGATGATAAGTATGATATCTTATTATAACCATATGAAGTTCTTAAGTTGGAAGTGATGAAGTAAAAGGGGAAGATGCAACAACAAAGGCAAAGGAAGTAGAAGTAATAGAAATAAAGGAAAATACCTAGGCCAAGGAGGTGACAAGCACTCCAACAATCCCAATTGACATGGATATAAAATCAGAGCGCTAATCCTCATACATACTTTATTTGGATGCACTTGTTATATATATATATTAAAAACTTAGACTTTGGTTAATGCAAGACCTCAAACTCTTAAATGAAACAATATATACTTAATATTGAGTAATAATATTTCCTACATATAATTTAACACTTAGCAAACTTGTTTTTTGGTAAATATGAATAAATAAGTAGTTAAATTACCCGAAAAAATTCTTTATTAAACAACCAAATTAATAATAATGAGTACTTTGTGAAAATCTATGGTTTTTAATAATTTAATCACAAAAAATAATTATTTTCCCAAGATGCATCTTTTGATTAAAGATGTATATAGATGTATAAAACATTTATGTGTTCCACACATATTTATTAATGTGTCATTATAAGTGTCATTATAATAGTCACTTTTACATGGATTGAGTACTCTTTCTTTATAATTCAATCCAAATTGTGTTTAACATGTAAAATTTGAAAAGGTGAAACATGTATGACTCCAAACATGAAACTGTATAATCATTACGGTAATAAGTGCATAGTGATTTGATAATTATTTGGAAAACCAAGTTTCATGAATAATTCTTATCTTCACTGTTAAATTATATCCATCATTGAACTGGAATCTAATAATATTATACATGGGAGGGACAATTATACAGGGGAGGAACTAGAATTAGAAAACTATTGATGAAAACCATGTGTTGAAACACCACAAAAAAAAATTGCCAAAATTTTATTTCGGGGGCTCTACCCTTGAACCCCCAACATGGGGGACCCCAGCGCACCCCCGCCTCCCCTACTCTCATATCAATGTACAATACATGGGACCATATTGCAAAGAATATAACACATACCTAACAACCAACCCATAGAAACCACAACAACCACATAATGTGTCACTGCATTTCTTTTACATATCTATATACTCATAAGTAGTTGGATGGTTTACATTAGAGGAACTACTTGTAGGAATTTTATTGTATGTCATCATCTAATTAAAGAACTATGAAATGGAGAAAAAATTATAGTCTAAATTTAACCTTAACTTATCTTTAAAATTAAGAGGGTTGTTTGTCCAAGTTGATAGAAACTTGTGAAAATTGGAATAATTACAAGGGATTGCTAACCTCTTTTATTAGGCAACAGTCATAACCCTTGAGTAGCACGTTCTCAAGAACATTTCTTTAACTCTTTATGGGCCTCTCATTTCCAAATGAAAATAGTGATAGTGTTATACTTCCCAAAAATTGACTAATCCTTGTTCTTAATTTCCCC
>JZKD02S1122934.1:22313-38439 GCA_000966675.3 Picea glauca | reverse complement strand
TTAGCTATTTGTAAATATTGTTGTTGTCTATGATTTGTTTATCTTGATAATTTGATGACTATTGATAGCTTTCATCTTCACAGATTATTATGTCGTCAAGATAATTTCTTTCATATAGTTCACAATTTTATGCTTCAGTTATATGAAAATAGTGAATGATCATTCAATTCGAATGATAAGGTTTATCTTAATCTTATTGAGTGATTAAAAGTGGGTCGTTACTGTCAGATTTATCTTATGTGTAATTACTTGCAATCTCATATATCACAGTTATTATTTTGCGTCCTATCATTTTATCATTTAAATACAACGGTCAATATACTGTTTGGCGTTTATTCCAAACAACGTGAAGGTGCACTGCAGATTTATCTCATGGACAGACTGGATATACGATTCATGATCATACAAACGTCGGATGCATACTCTTCAAGTGATAAATAGGCTAGTCTGTTCCTTTTATTTGCTTGTTTAATATAGAAAATCTTACATATGGTTTGGTTTTCACTGTTTACATATTCTGTTTCAATAGTAGCTTGATTTTGATGCAACAGAGATAAAAACAAACCAAAAAGAAATAATGCTTTTTGCTTTCTTTATCTACTCTCATCAAAAGAGCCATTTTTACATTGATTTTAGTGAGTTCAGATTAAAACTCATAAATTGTATAACATGTATATGAATTAGACAAACAATTATGTGTAAATATTATTTAAAATAAGTTGCATATATATATATATATCAGTGATTAGGAATTAGTGAGTTATTTTGTTTCTCTTATTTATTTATTTGTTTCTTTTAGGACTTTAGATTGGCCAACAGAGCCATTAAACCCATCAGAGTGAGTCAATCCAAACGACTTGGGTTAATTAGACAACCCCATACCCGACTCGCTCTTCCAGTTGACGAGAAATCATTTTCGCCCGTCAAAAAATGGTGCTAGAAGGAGGGCCTGGACACTATTGATGGCACGTGGAGGTCGCAAGACTCCTCCCCCACACACCCGCTCAACTATAGTAACAAGAAGTCATTCTGACGACAATATTACCTCTCAAACAACAACCACATCAAACAAAAATCCACAGATTACCATTGAACCAGTAACACCAAACTCCCTAGGGGCCGACGGACAAGAAATTGTTCGTCAATCCCTTCTAAGGACACATAGTGCTTTGGCCCGTATCAGACAACCATGTTGACCATTGAATCAACCATTAGACTTCTATGATATTAGGGAACAACTTGAAGGCACTGGTCTTACCCTAAACCCTACGGATCCAGATCACATCCTCACTCCTACAACCGAAGGATCTGGTATCCGACCATCACCACCTCCTTCATCTCCTTCTTCTTTAGGAGAAGAGTCATCAGACGAAGGTAGTTCTTCATCTCAGCCTTCGACACCACCCACACCTATGGCAAATCCGAATAATCTTACCAGACCTTGGCTCGATCAAGATGTAGTGGCCATACCTAGACCCTAGCATCCTTTGCCTAAAAATCCAGATAAATGGCTCTCTAAATTTGATCCAGATTCCAAACAGATCGTTGAGGATCATATTAAAATTTTTATGCTATCCATTAGACTCCGAAGCGTAGAACACAAATACGTAGTATGTAGACTTTTTCTGTATACATTTGAAGGCAACGCCTCTACCTAGTATTTTTCCCAACAACCCCACACCATTGTATCTTGGGATAGATTCGAATCTTGTTTCCTTGAGAAATTCGGAGATGAAAAATCTCCCGAAGTCTTAGTCACGGAACTCTCTAGTTTAAAGATGAACCCCAAGGAAAAAATAAAAGACTTTAATCAAAGGTTTCTAACATTAAAGAATCGAATCCCCACGGATTCGATGCCTGCTGAAAATCTTATCGTTGCATACTACACGAAAGTCCTACACCAAAACATAACAATCTGGGTAAAAATGTCTAAGAAAGCAACATTCTTGGGAGCCTTCGAGGAGGCGATCCAAATTGAGAAAGATATTCTCATCCTAATGGACAATATCTGTAACGAGGCAGAGATTACTTCATCTTACAAGAAGAAAATAGAAATTCTTCCTAGACCTCCCCAAACCAAAACTCAATCAGACGGTTCATATCTAGAAAGTTTACACAAGGTCGTTCAAAAGTTGTCGAATCAAGTTATATATTTAAGGAGATTAGCCGAAGAAGCTTCTTCAAGCAAAGAGCCTTACAAAACCCCTTTCAAAAAGCCTTTTCCTACAAACCGACCTAACTCAAATTCTGAAGGTCTAAATCTAGAAAGCCTACAATATGCTATCTAGACGATTCTAGAAGCACATGATAACTTAGTTCCTCTCGAGATTCCTGAAGACGTGGCTGAACAAGAAATAGTGGAAGAGGACGAATCCTCTCCCAACATTTTCAGGCATTTTTCGGATAGTATCTTTCAAGACAATTTTGAAACGGTGCATCCTGACAATACCAGAAGCAGAACAATGATTAAATCCTCTTATGAAATTGGAACTAATGCACCTCAAAAATAGTCTAAACTAATTGAAACTAAACAGAATTCAACAGCTCCAAGTTTAGAATATGATTTGATCGAGGATCTCAAAAAACTTAGAGCTAATATTTCTGTTTATGAATTATTGAAATTTCCTTTTTTTCTGCAAAAGATGTTTCAGAATATGCAGAAAACAACAATATGAACATCAACAAATTTGCAGAAAACAACCCCAAAACACCTCAAAAGGTCTCCGTTAAAATGACATTAGATTCCTCTGATAACAGAGACCTTGTTGTAAAAAGCGTAACAAATGTAGATAAAATAATTCCAGGGGTTGCGACTAAAAAACACCAAACTTCTGCTGTTAATACTTGCAGAAAGTCCCGCCCTTTTTGTTGACTTTTGAAATTTTCAATAGGAATGTACATAATTGTATGGTATATTCAGGTGCATTGTCAAACATAATGCCTTGGTCTGTCTGCCAAAAAATCAATACTGAAGTTCAACCTTCCAGTCTGAAAATTATTCAGCTTGATCGGACCAGTGTTAAAGTAATAGGTGAATTAAAAAATGTACTTATCAGATTATCATCTAATCCTAAAGTCCACCAGATTATTGATATTATTGTCATTGATATCCCTGAAGTATATGGCTTATTTTTAAGTAGGGATTGGTCCGAACAACTACATGGTTACTTTACAACAAATTGGTCTCACTTGTGGCTGCCAGAGAATGGAAAGCCTAACAGAATCAAGATCAATCGTGAACGTTATCTTAAGCTTATGGTAATTGATTTAAATGATCTTAATGAACCATTCACTACTTCCGCCAATTCACCTGAAATGCAGGGGATGCACACTTTTTTCGGCAATTTCATGGATGAAACTTCTACCATTACTGACCCGAAATAACAGTCCGAACTCATGACATGTACACAGTGAACAACCCTCTCTAAGGTGTCATATACAGCTGATGAAAATCATATCTGGTCTCTTTATTTCAATGGATCTAAATCTAAGGAAGGAGTCGGTGCAAGATGTGTGCTCATTGATCCAACAGGTAACACAACTTTGATCGCTTGCCGATTAGAATTTGAATGCACAAATAATATGGATGAACACGAGGCACTCCTGCAAGGTCTCAGAAAGGCACTAGATTTGAGAGTTCAGAATTTAACAGTCTTTGGTGATTCAGAAATTGTGGTGAGACAGGTAAGAAATTCTATTCATTGCCTATCTCCGCACCTGAAAAGCTATCAAACTGAGGTATGGAATTTAATGAACAAATTTTCTGCGTTTAACAGTAATTCTATTCCGAGATTGAATAATTCTGAGGTTGATTTGTTAGCTAATGTCGCCTCTAAATTTTTTCCTGCAGAAGGCCTTTCTTCAAATGCGTTTTCTGTCGAGTTGTTGTTCATACCATCCGTCCCAGACAACATCACTAATTGGAGAGTTTTCGATGACGATCAACAGATCATCAGTTTTCTGCACATGGAAGATACTTTCCAAGGTGCAGTTATCGATGAAGGTATCCATGATGAATACCTTCTCAATTTTACGATAATATCGGACCCAAGATCTCCGGAATCAACATCAGATCTGGTAAATTCTATCTCAAAATATGTGGTAAGATTAAAAAAGTTTTATGATTTGCATGATAAATTCAAAAAATTAGTGAATTGTAAAACAAATAGTTCTTCCTTGACCCATGAAAAGGTGAACCTAGGAACTAAAGATAACCCATAATGCATCAATTTGGGAATGGGATGTTCTGAGCAAGAAAATTCATAATTTATTAAGTTGTTTAAGGAATTTAAGGATGTCTTTGCTTGGACATATGACGATCTAAAAACCTTTGATCCTAACATCATACAACACATTATTCCCATGAAACCCCAGACTCAACCTTTTCAACTGAAGTTAAGAAAGATGCACCCAAAATTTGAACCGACGGTCAAGAAAGAACTAAAGAAACTTTTGAATGCTAAGATAATCTTCCCGATAAGACATACACAGTGGGTCTCTAATCTTGTCCTTGTAAGGAAGAAAAGTGGTGAAATCCGACTATGTGTCGATTTTCGAAATTTAAACCGAGCATATGATAAAGATAACTACTCTGTTCCTCCCATGGAACAGATTCTCCAACAGGTATCCGGTTCTGAAAGATTATCACTGCTGAATGGTTTTTCAGGGTATAACCAAGTCCTTATGTCCCCCCCAGACCAGCTGAAAACTACTTTCTGTACTCCATGGGGTACCTATGCTTATAGAAAGATGCCCTTCAGTCTTATAAATGCTGGTGCCACTTTTCAGAGAGCGATGAATATCTCTTTCCATGGTCTTATCAATCAATATGTAGTAGTCTATCTAGATGATGTTACTGTCTTCTCAAAGAATAAAGGAGATCATTTAGCTCATCTAAGATCTGTTCTACAACGATGTCCTAAGTACGACATCTCTTTAAATCCCAAAAAATCTCTCTTTGCAGTAGAACAAGGTAAGCTGCTCGGATTCATTGTATCCAATGAAGGGATGGTCATTGACCCTGAAATGACTCAAGTCATTTCAAAACTACTCCCCCCCTCTTCCAAAAAGTCTATGCAATATTTTTTAGGTCAGATAAATTTTGTTAGAAGGTTTGTCCCCAGCTTTTCAGAAATGGTCAGGCCATTACAAAACTTAATAAAAAAGGATGTACAGTACCATTGGGGACCTCTAGAAAGTCAAGATTTTGACTCAATAAAAAAGGCCATAGTACAAATTCATCTTCGACACACCTTTTCCATGCATGACCGACAAAGCGATCATTGTCATCAAAAGAATTGGAAATTGGTGCTTGCTGGAACATGGCACCTATGTTATGGTGTACAGAGATATGAAAGCCCCTCGTTTACTGCCTCGATTCGTACCTGACAAATTAGTGCTTCAAGAGGTGGCATATCAGACATTCATCCACAGAGTTGGAGGAATACTCTATAGATATAAGAAGGTGATATGGCCACCACTCATGCTACACATTGGCACTTATTTTTTCTCGAACACTAAGCAATCTTAAGAGGAATTAGAGATCTTACTCTCGTATCATTTTGGGGAAGGGAGGTTCAGGAGACACGACCCCAAAAATGTCGTAAAATAATATTTCAAAGGGATAGGCCTTCCTTGGGAATACACATCATAAGTGTGGGAAGATGAAGAGGTGCACTGTAACACAAGGAACTATGATGATGTCACCTTCATACTATGATGTAAACCCTTGGGGGGAGTTGTTGATGAAGAAATATCAAGGGAAAATATCAAAATAAAACAAGAGAAAGAAGCAATGGAAAAGGGATCTACCACAACTACATATTCACAGTTGGAATCCGTATAAGAAGAAGAAGAAGAAATGATAGTCGACAAGTTGAGGAGGAAGAAAGAAAAGGTGTAAAAGAAGAAAAATGATGCTGTCGAAAAGAAAAGAAAGATTGTCGAAGAGGCTAAGACCAAATACAAAGCCGATGCAACAACAACAACAACAAAAACCAAGGAAAAGGCAACTTCCCAAAAGGAAGCTGAACAGATGGAAGTGATTGAGAAAGTAACAACAACAAAAGAAATATAAAAGAAAGCAAAGGAGGAAGCCGATAAAGCGACTAAAGAAGAGCAACAAAAGAAGGACGTAGACTCCATCTCAATGGACACTAACATTCCAAAAATTTTCACAACAGGTGTCAGCAGTCATGCACAACTCAATGGGCTAGGTTTGAGACTTTTCACTCCATTCATACCAAGTGAAGTACCCGACCTAAATAAATTTATATACGACAAGGCATCAAGCAAAATTGTGGAAGAACAAGAGAATAAAGTGTCGGTGACAGGGGGAAATCGAATTTCATTCCTCACATAGACTCTGTAATAGAATATATTAGTAAATACCCAGTTGCTATAGCCTTCACTAGATCCGCTTTCATGAATTCCACATAGGACAATGTTCAAAATCTATGCCGAGAAAATCTGGAAAAGGAAGTAGGGATCAGGGAGTTGGAAGAGAAGCTCCAATATGTAAAGATTGATGAAGGTAGAATATGAAGCTTCAAAGCTAGCATGAAAAAGGTTAGAATTGAGCTGGAGGAAGCCATAATTGACATGTACACTTACCTGCACATGTTCCAAGATATCCCTGCTATCATCATAGATCATCATACTAGGGTGTAGACTAATCTTACACAGTTCAACACTATTTAGAAGGGCATGAACAATATTGATACATGGATTGCAGAAAACCCAGATGCACTGGTCGAGCTCTATCATCCTTCAGCTAGGGAAAGAAAAATGGAAATGTATTCACTAGATCACTGCCAACAAGTGACACAAAGGGAATTCAAAGAAACAATTAGTTCAATTGCAATCTGTTCACCCATACACAAAGAAACATAATAATTTCTCAAAATATACCAACTTCGCCAACTAGAGGAGCTTAGAAAAAAACTTAAAATGGAAGAACTGGTCGATAAGATACAAGACGACACAATTCATAGACGAGGAGTGACTGAGTCAGCCACCACAATAACAACATACATAATAGAAAAACACCTTATTCAACCGAGCAAGGTCCATACCATGGTTCAAGAATTCATGGCCATATTGTTAAAATATATGAAGAATCTTGATGAAAATGTGGCCATGATCTATGCCTCAAATGGTACAAGCCAAACAAGCAGTTCAAACTTAGACCCACTGACAACTATCCCACATAATCTCTTAGAAGACCTTATCGATACATGGTGGACATGTTATGTAGGTTGTACGTGGAGAAATATGCCTCCAAATTTTCCCTATTGTACATGCCATTAATATACTATGGCGCAGTTAAAGGATAGTCGTTCAACTGGGATGACATCCTATTAGTTAAACTGACAAAGGCTATCACTACAGTTGTGAAAGCCTAGCCCAAGACCTTCCCTAGTTTCCATATGTCTTCATACCACCTAGACATCATGTGTGTGGCCCACCAGTACCCAAAGATGGGTTGGGAATGGAATCCAACAAACCCAACCATCTAGATATACTTCCAAGTACTATGGGAGCATAAATACATGACTAAATACCAAAGTATTTGCGAGCACTTCCTAGCTCCGTTGTACGAATTCATCTTCGACACACCCACTCCATGCATGACCGACAAAGTGATCATCGTCATCAAAAGAATTGGAAATTGGCACTTGTTGGAACATGGCACCTATATTAGGATGTACAAAGCTATGAAAGCTCCTCATTTACTGCCTCGATTCGTACCTGACAAATTAGTGCTTCAAGAGGTGGCATATCAAACAATCATCCACAGAGTTGGAGGAATACTATCTCTATATAAGAAGGTGATATGGTCACCACTACCACTACACATTGGCACTTATTCATTTTCGAACACTAAGCAATCCTAAGAGGAAGTATAGATCTTACTCTCGTATCATTTTGGGGAAGAGAGGTTCAGGAGACATGACCCCAAAAAGGTTGTAAAAGAAGATTTCAACAAGATAGGCCTTCCTTGGGTATACACATCAAAAGTGTGGGAATATGAAGAGGTGCACTGTAAAACAAGGACCTATGATGAGGTCACCTTCAAACGATGTTGTAAACCCTTAGGGGGAATTGTCGATAAAGAAAAAGCAAGGGAAAAGATCAAAAGAAAAAAAGAGGAAGAAGAAATGGAAAAGGGATTTGCCACAACTACATCTTCACAGTCAGAATCTGTAGAATAATAAGAAGAATAAATGATAGTCGACAAGAAGAGGAGGAAGAAATAAAAGGTGCAAAAGAAGAAAATTGATGTCGTCGAAAAGAAAAGAAAGATCGTTGAAGAGGCTAAGACCAAAGTCAAAGCCTATGTAGCAACAATAACAACAAAAACCGAGAAAAAGGCAACTTACCAAAAGGAAGCTGAACAAAAGGAAGCGAATGATAAAGTAGAAACAACAAAATAAATATAAAAGAAAGAAAAGGAGGAAGCCGATATGCTGAACTCAAATATAATATAATGGAAAAGCAAGCATATGCTATGGTTAAAGCATTGAAAGCTTTCAGAACTTATGTTTTACATTCTAAAGTGATTGCCTATGTATCCACTAGTTCTGTAAAAGATATTTTGGTTCAAGCAGACAGTGATGGCAAAAGAGGAAGATGGCTTGCCAAAATTCAAGAGTTCGACTTGGAGGTTAAACCGACAAAATTGGTAAAGGGAAAAGGTTTAGCTAAACTTTTAACTGAATCCAATTTTAGAGCTCTTGGGATAAACAATTCTTAGGAGGAGGAATAATGGGTAGACGTGAATGAACTTGAGGACCAAATAGTCGAAAATAGAATCGAGGAGAAATTCGCGTCGTCGAATTGGTACAAGGACATAGTAACATACTTACTGACATTGAAATGTCCAACTGGCTTGTCTCCATCCAAAGCTAGAACGCTAAATCTCCATGCAGTCAAATACTGTATTTCCGAAAAACAATTATATTGGAAAGACCCGCTTGGCTTCCTTTTGGTCTGTCTGGTCGAGTCAGAAACAGAAGAAGTTATAGATCAATTTCACGAAGGAGTCTATGGAGGACACCACGCTTGGAGCGCTATGGAATATAAAATCCTGAGGGCTGGTTATTACTGGCCTAAAATTTCCCAGATGTCAATGCTAAGGTACGATCTTACAGTCCTTGCCAATTTTTTGCAGGAAAACATAAACTACCAGCGATGCCATTGGTCCCAGTCAAGACAGAAGCTCCTTTTCAAAAATGGGGACTAGACTTCATAGGTGAAATTAATCATCATTATAGTGCTGAACATAGATGGATCTTGACCGCTACAGACTATTTCACCAAATGGGTGGAAGCTATCCCAACAAGAAAGGCTACTGATTCAGTAGTTATAGACTTAAAGGAAAATATCTTGTCTAGGTTCGGTTGTCCCAGAAAGATAGTCACAGACAATGCACAAACTTTTAATTCTATGGAAATGGTGAGCTTTTGCCAGAAATATAATATTGTGCTGGGTCATTCCACAACATACTATCCTCAGGGAAATGGTCTGGCAGAATATTCAAACAAGATCTTAATCAATATAATCAAAAAAATGTTAAACGAAAATAAAAAGTCTTGGAATTTGCATTTAAAATATGCTCTATGGGCAAATCGGATAGGCACAAAAAAGTCTATCGATACTTCTCCCTTTCAGATGGTATATGGAACAGATGTAGTGTTGCCTATAAACCTAGCACTTCCTGTGATGAAACTATGGCAAGACGAGAAGGAAGAACCAAATCCTCTCACAAGAAGGATAAATCAGCTGATTGAAGTTCAGCAGCACAGGGCAGTAGTGGATGAAAAGTTGCAGAAGTACCAGGATGACATGAAGGTATTATTTGATCGTAAAGCCAAGGACATGAATTTTCTCCTCAGGGATCTGGTTTTGTGATGGGATGCTCGAAAAGAGGATTCATGAAAAAATGGTAAATTCGATCATATTTGGTACGAACCATTTAAGGTAGCATCTCCCGAAGGAAAAAATTCATTTCTACTTGAAAATTTGGATGGTAAAATCTTGAATGCCCCTGTCAACGGACGTTTTTTAAAGCATTATATGGAATAATTAATTTCCAGAAACTCTCATTGTATATACCGTTTTGTTTTTCATTTTTAGAAAATCTATTTTCATTTTGTAAATAAATAAAAATAAAATAAAATTGGTTAAGTTTTTATACCAAAAAAATAAAATAAAAAAAAAAATATATATTTTTACGTTGCTTATCCCATAAGCTGATAGGTAAAAAAAAAAGCGTTTTTTCGTAATACTTAAACCTTAAGGGTTTCACTTAGAACAAGCTTAAAGGCATTTCAAAGTAATTTTTTTTTAAGAAAATAGTCCAAAGAGTTATTTTTGAAATTACAACCTATGTTTTCTGGCTTACAAATTGTTAGACATCTCCTTTTATACCCTCAGTATTGTTTTTCACTTTTTCGGGTTTTCTCATCGAAGTAGGAGAGATTATGTATTAACTTTCAAAATTGAAAAATAATTAAATTCAGTAAGACCAGTCTTCATAGTTCTTATTCTCTGACTAAAAGTGGTTATGTTTAGGTTGATTCTGACTCTCTTAGGTTTCTTAACAGTTTGTCTGAGGATTTAAGCTTGCTCAAAAGAAAACCCCTGAAAACAATCTTTCCCTTTTTTCTCTACAGACTGAGGGGTTTTGAAAGTTGAGAAAATATTGGTCTAGAATAATCAAAACAGGTTGACAAACATCTATTGTAAATTTTTACACAGATAACCACCCCTGATATTTTGAGTATCACTGATTGCCCCTGCTTCGTATTTATAAGCTAAATATAAGACAAACGATGAAAGGAAATTCATTTAAATGATTTCCCTCGTCTAATATAAAAGAAATAGATAACTTCACCGGGGTACTGAACAGACCTGCTGGCAGTGAAGCAATATCTGAATATAAATATATAATTAACACTCGAAGCGGTGAAAGGAAATTCAGTAAAAAGGGACAGATAACTTCACCAGGGTACTGAACAGGCCCGCTGGCAGTGAAGCAATATCTGAGGTGTCTGTAAGGTTGTCATACTTATCTATCACTCTATTMTAGTTACCAGTTTTTCGAAACCGGATATTCATCTTAAGTCAAGATAGAGCTCCCCAATTAAAATTATAAATTTTATTTCGATTGATGCAAGCCGAAATTTACAAATCTRTTGAGTTTCCTAAGATTGTTCTAATCATCTTAATACTAACTTAAATTCAGAACGAGAAGGAGAATATTATGAAGAAGACTACAACTGAGTTTAAAGCAAATAAGAAGTTTTGAAAAGATTTTCAAAGGTTGAAAATAAACCTCTTTTTCCTCTCCTTTAACAGTTTTAGCAGTGATAAACCCTTGACACCATTTACAGAATGAAGGCACTGAGTCTACATGTTCTCCTCGTCCCACATGGAGATGAGGTCCCTAGTTGGAGCCTATGTTGAAACATATCTTAAATTTTTATCCTTAAGGCCTAGATTTTTTCTTTTTCGGGTTTCGACTTTTCATAAAACAAGAGTTTCGTATCATTTCTAAATACACGATACCTTTTTCTTAATTTTGTTTTAAAATTTTTCGGATAATGAACGGGAAAAAGGTTTACAAAAAATATAAGACTTCCGACGCTTTTTATTTGAAAATTATTTAAAATGTGTTGAAATTTAAATTTACGATTTTTAAATTAAACTTAAAAAAAAAAATAAAAAAATTTCAGGATTTCCTACAAACAAATTTTTGATGCAAATCAAATCATAAAATCCCGATCCCCGATTTCCCAAAATGTTGGAATCTTAATTTAAAAATGAATTAATTTAGCCTCTTATAAGAAAGATTAAGGGTTAAAATACTTATGTCGCAATTTTGGGATTCGCTGTTCAATGAGAGCACGTCTCTTGTCATCATGTTTCCTGAAATCCCAAATTCCGAAACCCTGATCCATAAGTCACGTTAAATTAAACTAATTCTGTTTTGGCCTTAATCGTGATTATTTAGTTAATTAAGATGAGTTAAGTCCTGTTTAAAAAACAAGCCATCGCGATTTCAGAGATTGGATTTTATTAATAACACACGTCTCCTGTCATCATGTTTCCCGAAATCACGATTTTCGAAATCCCGAAAACGTCTAATCTCAATTAATTAATGTGCTAAAAGCATTTAAATCTTAATTAAAACATCATGATTTCACGATTTCGCATTTTCGAAAATCGTTTTTCATCGATGTCATAACTCTCGACATCAGGATTTCCGAAACCCCGAAAAATGAAGTTTTCAGCTTTAAACTATGATTAACGTGAATTAACCTTTTCTCAAAAACAAGATTAATGGTAATCATTCTTAGGTGTTCATTCATGTTTCGTTTACCAATTAAGTAGGTTTATGGTTTTCTTCAAAACCCGAAGGTACCTAAATACGAACATTAAAAGCGTATCTCGGTAAAATATCTTCCGCATTAAGAGCTTTAAATTCGTGACAGCTGTGCAAATCTTGTCATTTTTTAAATCTATTCAAAATAAACATTCGAATGTCTGTGTTTTCATTCTAAGTTGAGCTCGTTCATCCATTTTTTGTGACAGGTTTTCAATTAAACACATAAGTCATGGCACCTAGAAAGGCACGAAATAAGAATGAAGACGCACAGGAAGGAGATATTATCTCTGATACCACTCCACATGCTATAGATTCTATTAAATCTTGGACTCAAATCTCAGATTTGATAGAATACAAGTTTGAGAATGCTCATCCTGATTCTGAAAATCATTTCTGGGACATAGTTGAGTCAGAGCTTCATAAGATCGCTACGCACCCGAGGCTTGTGGAATACACTGATATGATCAGCTGGGCTCTGGAAAAGGTTGATATACCAATAAGGGGAATTTTAAACGAGCAAGGAGCTATCGTCGACTCATTCAGACCAGAGCATTCAAGTAATGTATAAACTCTCGCCGAATCCTAAACATAATTTTAATGCTGAATTTTTAGTAGAGTTTCAGAGAAAAGAATGTATTGAGGCAAACCAGACATATCCTGTTATGATTAGAGGATGGGCGAGGTTTGAAGAAAAGTTTAGGGCTGATGCTCATGGGATTTATGCTATAGCCTCCTTAAATGAATACATGGTTTAGGTAGCCATTATGTTATGTAGACTTTTCGGGAGAAAAGATCCCTGTCATTTTCATGCAGACTGGGTGCCCTTTTTAGAAGAAGCTTAAGAAGGAAATGGTTTTAACTGGCATAAGATTTTGTCGGATAACCTAACACAAGAAATTTTAAACTACAAAGCAGCCAAATCAAAGGGACAACCAACAACTTTTTATATGTCTGCATACATTATGGGTGCAATCTGTTTTATGACTCCCTTTCCATTAATGAATTGGAGTTGGAGCATTTCTTGTCCAGAACCCATTCATAAATATCACTCGGCCCTTTGGGAAGAAAATGCTAAAGACGCATTTTACGAGGTTTGTCATTTTATTATTATTCCTATGCACATAATGTTTTTTGGATGCGAACCCCCTCACATTTATGATGCAATCACATAAAGTCTTAAAGCAGTTGTTGACTGGTTTATTGATTAAAATTTTTCCTACATTAGGGTTTATGGCTGTTCCATTCCCCCTCATGCACTCCCTAAATTCCTACCGGACAGATTGGTGTGCAGGGAGGTAGCTTATTAGATAGTAAAGGGCGGTGTTGGATTAGAATTAAAAGAAGTTCAGAAGAAATCATGGCCATCTTTCCCTGTTCATATTGGGAAATTTTATTTATCAAATTTAGCCCATTCTAAGGTAGAGGCTGAGTCATTAGAAGAAGTGAAATTAGTAGATATTGAGCATGTAAAATATGACCCCTACCAAGTAATAAGTAGGCATTTCATACATTGTAATGATGATATATTTAAAGATGTTAAGTCTTATGAAGAAGTACTGAACAGAGTCCAGGCCTTGCCACCTGACTCACAGACTGGGTTCACATCTTTTCAAAGCCATAGGCGAAGTTGCCTACCTAAGAGTTTGCAGGGTGAAATTTCGACCCCACCGCCAGAACAGGAAGGACCCCCTCCAGGGTTTGAAACTGATACACAGGATAAAGCAAATAACAAAGGTAAGTTGAAGAATACCGAGATACCTTCCCAAGACACAGAGGGTTCTCAAACAAAAGAATTGGGAACGAAGAAGAGAAAAGAGCTGGAAACAATTCCAGAAATCATGAAAAATATTCCAGAAAAGATAGGAGGAACAACTTCAACAGAGCTCGGTAGTCCTATCACCTCTTTAAATCCATTGCAATCAACTTTTGGAACCCCCCATGAAGGATCTTTATATGTCAGTGATCTAGAGCCGATTTCGAGAGATTAAATCCCCCCATCAAATTACTTTTTCAGTAAAAAGCGAAGAGTAGTCTTGAAACAAGAAATTCATCCAAGAGGAGAAGGGGTGATTAAAAATCATAGGGTTATTATAGATGGAAAGAAACTCAAAGATGGAGAATTTGATACAGAATTAGTAGGTACAATGGGTGCTATAGAATCAACAAATATGTATTCTGTTGGCAATTTAACAACTATGCTTGAACAGAAGGACCAAACAATAATTCAGTTGCAAGACAAATTAAAAGAAAATGAGAGAAATATTAGTTGGGGAATACAAAAGGGTCTAGAACAAGCTAGACTAAAGGATATGCAAGAAATCCAGAAAATGAATAAAGAATTGGAGGAGGCAAAACACATAATACAGGTCACACAGGAACAGGTCCGAAAGCTGGGAGAAGAAAACAAACATTTACATGATAAAATTATTTCTATTACTAATCAGGTAGTAGAACTTGAAAATTTCAGGACACAAGCATTGGAGATATATTTGAGAATAGAGGAAGAACAACGAAAAGTGTTCTTGAATCTGGAAGTAGTCCAGAATTATTTTCAAGAAACAAATAAGTCTTTGGAGAATGTGTTCCAGAAGGAAAGGGAGGCCAAAGCAACTATAACGACTTTTCAGAAGGCAGTGGCTTTCTCATCAAAGGAAGAAGTTAGAAAGATTCAGAAATTATCTATTTCTGAACAGGTTAAAGGGGACATAATATTAAAAGTGTGGGAAGCAAACCTGGCCGAATATAAAAGAATAACAAGAGAGGTCAATGATGATTGCTAGGGAATTTTCGATCTCTTAGAAAGAGCTTCATTGAATATCGGAACAGATGACTGTTCCGGATTATTAGGTGAGATTAATATTGCCAAGCACCAACTAAGGTTCAAAGAAGAGCTGGAAGAAATGAAAATAGGGATTTCAAAAATTAAATTAATCAATATTACAGAGATCAACAAATGGATGGTGATGCCGAATCTAAAGTTGAAAACTATTAAATTCACAGAAAAGATGATAGAAAATCGTTTGCCTGAATTGTAGAAAAGATTTTTCTTATTTGAAGCAAATGAGATGCCAGATGCTCCTAGGACTTTTGTGAAATTTTTGGGGAAATGTGTTCAGTGTATTGAAGCGGAGAAAGGAAGTTCGTCAACGCAAGCTTAAAATATTTTTTAATGTTTTTATCATTAGAAATTAGAAAGAAATTTTAAACGGTTGACATTATTTTTTATATGTAACTGTAATATTAGGAAGTTGGTTAGTCACCAACGAGAAATTTTTGATGAAAATGTATAAATGTAGTTTCTAAAGACTGAGAAAGGGCTTCAGAATTTTTGGAGAGAGCCAATTGTAATAACAGTTTTCAAATACATCATAATATAGATCACAAATGAGATTTTGAATCCTGCAAATTTGTAGCTATGTGGTCTTCAACCCTGTTTATTATACTTTGTTGTATTTTTCTTTCAATGTTTTTCTAATGAATAATCAATTTGAAGTTATCTACATCATTGATTTCTAGTTCAGATTGGTTTGGATATCAAATTATTTACAGTTTTTCCTCTGAAATTGCTATTAGTAATTTTAAGACCTGCAAATCTTTTGTACCTTAATACTTAACTTTCGTTAGAAACCTCGTTTTCTTTCATTATTATCTATCGAAATATGAGATTCTTTCTTGATTAAAGCCTCATATTTTTCTGTAGTGTTTATTTGTTATTTTATGATTCTCAAAATTGTT
>JZKD02S1122934.1:0-22263 GCA_000966675.3 Picea glauca | reverse complement strand
AATGAATAATCAATTTGAAGTTATCTACATCATTGATTTCTAGTTCAGATTGGTTTGGATATCAAATTATTTACAGTTTTTCCTCTGAAATTGCTATTAGTAATTTTAAGACCTGCAAATCTTTTGTACCTTAATACTTAACTTTCGTTAGAAACCTCGTTTTCTTTCATTATTATCTATCGAAATATGAGATTCTTTCTTGATTAAAGCCTCATATTTTTCTGTAGTGTTTATTTGTTATTTTAYRATTCTCAAAAWWKTTACAAATCCAGGAAAYRACCTCGAATGTATTTACATTACTGTTTTGAATTTCAAAATTGTTTTTYTTGTTCTCATCTCTKGAAAATTTGAAGTAACATTTGATTAAAATCCTTTTACAAATAAATAAAGTTTTATCCTCCATGACTGTTCCAAGTAGCAGACAACCCAACATTGAACCAGGCCTTCAAGATCAAACCAGTATTGCCTTGAAATTATTTAATACCATTTTACAAATAGCAACTAACCGGGTTGAGTTAGAATGTTCATGGGCTGCTATTGAGAGAGACATTAGCATCCAAGAACAACAGGAAGCAAGACATAGACAATTGAGAAATTGATTCTGGTTTAACCTTCCTTTTGAATTCTTATTCTCAAATTATTCCTTTAAATATTTACGGATGCCTTGACGATATACTTTATAGCCTTAAAGTATAAAATCAGGAACAACGTCTTTTTGGCGCCATTGCCGGGGAACGAAGAAACAAATCTTTTCCCTGGGAAGAACGACATTGACATTTTCTGTTTTTGATAGTGAACAAGGGTAGAAAACCTTCTAAGGCTTAATATTTTTCACTTGGCGACTCCACAATAACTAAACTGGCTATTAGCCAAAAGAACACCAGAAAAACCCAGATAGCAAGCAGACCTCACTAGTCTCCGATCCAGAAAAGATTTTAAAATCACAAAAATCACTTAAACAAGTCTTTTTACCCACATATACTATATGTCAGCCTGACTTTACGCAATCAAACACTTCAGAAACTCTTGAAAGATCACTTTCACTTCGCCTCTCATTCGATACTTTCTCATTTCCTGAAGTTTCTTCCCCAGATTTATGAGAATCGTCTCCTCACACTTTCCGAACTTTAGCCTCAAATCTAACCATCGCTGCACAAGGAGGTGCTGGAGCTGGCGGTGGTGCCCGTGGAGGTGGTCAAGTACCGCTTCCTGGGATTTTCACTAAAGTAGCTGCTATACATGCTCCACTTGTTCTTCCCGTTCCTCTTCATGATCTCCCCGAGAATTATATGAAAAGCCTTCCGAAATTTACAGGGGAAGGTGATCTGACTGCCCAAGAACATAGAAACTTTTTTGATCAATTTGCTGACATACTCGGAATAGAACATGAAGATGTTTATTCTAGACTCCTCGTTCAAACTTTCGAGGGACAGGTGAGGACTTGGTTCCGATCCTTAGCAACTGGATCTTTAAGATCCTATGAAGAACTTGAAAGTGCATTTATTAGACAATGGGTAGAGAGGAAGGATCACCTCTACTACTTGACTGAATTTGGATACCTTAGAAAGAAAAACTCTGAATCAGTTCTAGAATTCACACAGAGGTTCAATAAGTTGTATAATAAAATTCCAGTTGAGGTTAAACCTTCACAACCTGCAATAAAAGTGACTTTTGCTGGTGCTTTTGATCCCAACTTCGCCTTATTATTGAGAGAAAGGAGATCAACAGATATCACGAAAATGTAGGATGATGCGCTTGAGATTGAATCAAACATGATGGCATCAGGGAAACTAAAAGCAAAGATTGAAACTGGAAACAAAGAAAATAGGAAATTTAAAGAACAAGGTGGATCTTCAGGATCGGGAAAATCCTCGGGAGATAGAATAGAAGAGATGGCTAGGGTCATTCGAGAATTTTCAAACAAGATCTCAGAAATGGAACTAGAGAAATCGAAAAGAGATAATTTCCCCAGAAAATATTTTTGAAGAAATCCTGATCCTTAGGGACCACAAAAAATAATTAAAAATGAAGATAAAAAAATTCCAACACCCTTTAAAAGTGAAAACTACATTGGAGAGGAAGATTTAGGAGATTTTGAAGAAATCGATGAAGATATTAGTAACCTTGGCGACGATAATAAATCACCTTATTTATCGAGATAGGATTATGAAGCATCTTTAAGTAAAGAAAGTACATCGAAAGAACATGTTAGCAATAATATGACTGATGATTTCACATATCAAGATATTGCAGATAATATTATAGCTGAAATACAGGGAAAATATAATTTAAGACCAAGAAATAAAAGTCTCCCAAATGTTCCGACAAAAAAGAGTTTGCCAAGAAGTGAAATCGATGAGGCAACTCCAAAAGTTGTTGATAAACAGTCTGCGAAAAGAAACACAACTGATACACAACCTGTCCAGTCAGAACTAGTAGGAACACTCCCCGTGAAGACACAAGCTCCTATAAATGAAAACAAGTTTACATCTCAACAAAAAACTGAAAAGAAAGGTATGGAAGCCCCGGACATCGAAAATGATAAGGCTATAGGATTTTTTAATTTGGAAAATGAAATAAATAAAATCAAAATTCCTATTCCCCTTGTTGAAGTAGATAAAAATCCCATATACAGAAAACAAATCGCCAAGATGATTAATTTTTCCGAAGATGAAATCCATGCCGACGTCATCAACTTAGAGGATGACAAACCAAACATAGTCTTCGGTCCACACTTCGAAGGTGCAAGAGACACCGTGGCTCCCTTTTATATTATGTTAACCCTGTTTGACCACCTTCTCCACAACTGTATGTTGGATTCTGTAGCTTCCCGCAATGTTATGCCAAAGGAAATCATGGAAAAACTTGGTCTTGAAATCACAAGGCCCTATGGTGACTTATATTCTTTCGATTCGAGGAAAGTCAAATGCATAGGTATGATTAAAGACCTAGTGGTAGGTTTGGCTCAAATACCTGCTAAAAGTATTCTTATGGATGTAGTGGTCGCTGACATTCCCCCAAAGTATGGTATGCTATTATCTAGATCATGGGGTGCCAAGCTTGGAGGATATCTCCAACTAGATATGACATATGCTACAATTCCAGTTTTCGGAGGCCAATACACTCGTCTTTAGAGAGAGACTAGGTTGGCATTTACTGTAGGTGACCCAAACAACCCCAAAAATCATCCTGTCTATATTGCCGACAAGACTTAGGAAATTGTATATTATCTATTGATGACGATTTTGAAGTAGATGTAGACGATAATTGTATAGAAGAAAAAATTGAAAAAAAGAAATAGAGAAAAATGTATATAGCACTGGTGTATGGAAAATGTATTTTGATGGTGCTTCGTCTTTCCTTGGAGCCGGGGCAGGAGAACTTCTTGTGGCTCCCGATGATCAATTTGTTATTCCTTTTTCATATAGGCTTCAGTGGAATGTGGATTGTACAAACAATGTATGCGAGTATGAAGCTTTAGTGCTAGGATTAGAAGATGCTAGAAGGATGAAAATTAAGAAACTCGAAGTCTTTGGTGACGCTGAGTTAATTATAAAACAGGTGAATCGACAGTATCAGGCTAAGCATCCTATATTACGGTCCTATAGGAATTGTGTATGGGATTTAATCGAGAACTTCTTCTCATATGTGAATTTTCATTTCGTTCCAAGATCTAAGAATCAATAGGCTGATGCTTTAGCCAAAGCTGCATCAACTTTCACACCCCCGACTGCTTTTAAATTAAAATATCATATACAAATGAGACATCGCCCTTCGATACCAAATAACATACAAAATTGGCAGGTTTTTGAAGACGATGAGCAGCTTTGAAAGTTTCTAGAATCATTAGACGAATTTGCAGAAACGCATACCGATCAAGAAAATCAAAATGATCCTATTTGGATCATGCAAGAGGGGGAGGTTTCTAAAGAATTTCACGATAAAATTGCAAATCACCGAATGCTTGTTCTCAAGAACAACCAAATTCCCAAGGGTATAATCCCTTTGGAAAGACTTTTTAATCAAGATGACATCCCTTCAAAAACCACCCTACAACCCCAACCAGAGGAGGTTGAAGATTGTAATATAGGAACTAGAGAAAACCCCCGAATGGTTAAACTATCCAAATATTTATCAACAAAATAAATAAATAAATACAGGGAGTTGTTAATAAAATACAAAGATGTTTTCGCATGGTCGTATGAAGAACTGAAAACATATGACACTAATATGATCGAACATAAGACACCCCTCAAACTTGGTGTCAAACCTTTTAAACAAAAACTCCAACAATTTAACCCCATTTTATTACCTGTTATCGAACGAGAAGTCAAAAAAATTCTTGATGCTAAGATAATTGTACCCCTAAGATATTCTGATTGGGTAGCTAATTTGGTCCTGGTTGGAAAGAAAAACGGGGAAATTAGACTGTGTGTCAATTTCAGGAATCTTAATAAATCTTCTCTCAAAGATAATTATCCTCTACCTAAAATGGACCATGTTCTTGAAAAAGTGATAGGAGCTAATAGGATGTCAATGATTGATGGATTTTCAGGTTATAATCAAATTTCCGTTAGTGATCTTGATAAAGGAAAAACCGCATTTACCACTTCTTGAGGCACGTTTATGTACGATAAAATGTCATTTGGACTGATGAATGCAGGTGCTACTTTTCAATACGCGATGGATATTGCTTTCGTTGGCAAACGAGACAAGTTCGTAGTCATCTATTTGGATGATCTTACTGTTTTCTCTAAATCATATGAAGACCATATGATTAATCTCAAACAGACATTTGAAAAATGTCGCAGGTTTGGTCTATTCTCAAATCCTAAGAAGTCTCATTTCACTATGAAAGAAGGCAAGTTGTTGGGTCACATCGTATCTCGAGATGGAATTAGGATTGACCCTAAAAGAGTAGAAGCTATAGATACTATAGCTATTCTTAGGAATGTGACAAATAAATTTCTTGAGAATATTTATTCCTAACTTCGCTGAAATTGTGAAATTGATTACAGATATGCTCAGAAAAAACAGTGAAGTAAAATGGAAAATGGAAGCTAAAGCATCCTTTTCCCATATTAAGAAGGTTATAAGTGAGGCACCAGTACTAGCGAGCCCCGATTATCTCAAATATTTTCTTATTTTTTCATTTGCCTCTGAACACACGCTTTCTGCTGTACTCCTTCAGAAGAACGAAGAAGGTTTCGAGCAACCGATAGCCTTCTTTAGCAAACGTCTCTGAGATGCTGAACTCAAATATAATATAATGGAAAAGCAAGCATATTCTATGGTTAAAGCATTGAAATCTTTCAAAACTTATGTTTTACATTCTAAAGTGATTGCCTATGTACCCACTAGTTTTGTAAAAGATATTTTGGTTCAAGTAGATAGTGATGGCAAAAGAGGAAGATGGCTTGCCAAAATTCAAGAGTTCGACTTGGAGGTTAAACCGACAAAATTGGTAAAGGGACAAGGTTTAGCTAAACTTTTAGCTGAATCCAATTTCAGAGCTCTTGGGATAAACAGTTCTCAGGAGGAGGAAGAATGGGTAGACGTGAATGAACTTGAGAACCAAATAGTCGAAAACAGTATCGAGGAGAAATTCGCATCGTCGAATTGGTACAAGGACATAGTAACATACTTATTGACATTGAAATGTCCAACTGACTTGTCTCCATCCAAAGCTAGAACTCTAAAGCCCCATGCATTCAAATACTGTATTTCCAAAAAACGATTATATTGGAAAGACCTGCTTGGCTTCCATTTGGTCTGTCTGGTCGAGTCAGAAACAAAAGAAGTTATATATCAATTTCACGAAGGAGTCTGTGGAGGACACCACGCTTGGAGGGCTACGTCATATAAATCCTGAGGGCTGGTTATTACTGGCCTAAAATTTTCCCAGATGTCAATGCTAAGGTATGAGCTTGCAGTCCTTGCCAATTTTTTGTAGGAAAACATAAACTACCAGCGATGCCATTGGTCCCAGTCAAGACAGAAGCTCCTTTTCAACAATGGGGACTAGACTTCATAGGTGAAATTAATCCTTATTCTAGTGCTGAACACAGATGGATCTTGACCGCTACAGACTATTTCACCAAATGGGTGGAAGCTATCCCAACAAGAAAGGCTACTGATTCAGTAGTTATAGACTTCTTAGAGGAAAATATCTTGTATAGGTTCGATTGTCCCAGAAATATAGTCACAGACAATGCACAAGCTTTTAAGTCTATGGCAATGGTGAGCTTTTGCCAGAAATATAATATTGTGCTGGGTCATTCCACAACATACTATCCTCAGGGAAATGGTCTGGCATAATCTTCAAACAATAGCTTAATCAGTATAATAAAAAAAATGTTAAACGAAAATAAAAAGTCTTGGCATTTGCATTTAAAATATGCTCTATGGGCAAATCGGATAGGCACAAAAAAGTCTATCGGTACTTCTCCCTTTCAAATGGCATATGAAATAGATGTAGTGTTTCCTATAAACCTAGCACTTGCTGTGATGAAACTAAGGCAGGACGAGAAGGAAGAACCAAATCCTCTCACAAGAAGGATAAATCAGCTGATTGAAGTTCAACAACACAGGGCAGTAGTGGATGAAAAGTTGCAGAAGTACCATGATGACATGAAGGTATTATTTAATCGTAAAGCCAAGGATAGGAATTTTCTCCCCGGGGATCTGGTTTTGCGATGGGATGCTTGAAAAGAGGATTCATGAAAAAATGGTAAATTCGATCATATTTGGTACGGACCATTTAAGGTAGCATCTCCCGAAGGAAAAAAAATCATTTCTGCTTGAAAATTTGGTTGGTAAAATCTTGAATGCCCTGTCAACGGGCGTTTTTTAAAGCATTATATGGAATAATTTATTTCCAGAAACTCTCATTGTCTATACCGTTTTGTTTTTCATTTTTAGAAAATCTATTTTCATTTTGTAAATAAATAAAAATAAAATAAAATTGGTTAAGTGTTTATACCAAAAAATAAAAATAATATATATATATATATATATATATATATATATATATATATATATATATTTACTTTGCTTATCCCGTAAACTGATAGGTAAAAAAAAAAGTTTTTTTTCGTAATACTTAAACCTTAAGGGTTTCACTTAGAAAAAGCTTAAAGGCATTTCAAAGTAATTTTTTTTTAAGAAAAGATTCCAAAGAGTTATTTTTGAAATTACAACCTATGTTTTCTAGCTTACAAATTGTTGGACATCTCCTTTTATACCCCCAGTACTGTTTTTCACTTTTTCGGGTTTTCTCATCGAAGTAGGAGAGATTATGTATTAACTTTCGAAATCGAAAAATAATTAAATTCAGTAAGACCAGTCTTCATAGTTCTTATTCTCTGACTAAAAGTGGTTATGTTTAGGTTGATTCTGACTCTCTTAGGTTTCTTAACAGTTTGTCTGAGGATTTAAGATTGCTCAAAAGAAAACCCCTGAAAATAATCTTTCCCTTTTTTCTCTACAGACTGAGGGGTTTTGAAAGTTGAGAAAAGATTGGTCTAGAATAATCAAAACAGGTTGACAAACATCTATTGTAAATTTTTACACAGATAACCACCCTTGATATTTTGAGTATCACTGATTTCCCCCGCTTCGTATTTATAAGCTAAATATAAGACAAACAATGAAAGGAAATTCATTTAAATGATTGCCCTCATCTAATATAAAATAAATAGATAACTTCACCGGGGTACTGAACATGCTTGCTAGTAGTGAAGCAATATCTGAATATAAATATATAATTAGCACTCGAAGCGGTGAAAGGAAATTCAGTAAAAAGGGACAGATAACTTCACCAGGGTACTGAACAGGCCCGCTGGCAGTGAAGCAATATCTGAGGTGTCTGTAAGGTTGTCATACTTATCTATCACTCTATTCTAGTTACCAGTTTTTCGAAACCGGATATTCATCTTAAGTCAAGATAGAGCTCCCCAATTAAAATTATAAATTTTATTTCGATTGATGCAAGCCGAAATTTACAAATCTATTGAGTACAAATTTACAGATACAAATTTACGGACTCAATAAAAAAGGCCATAGTACAAATTCATCTTCGGCACACCCGTTCCATGCATGACCAACAAAGTGATCATTGTCATCAAAAGAATTGGAAATTGGTACTTGCTGGAACATGGCACCTATGTTAGGGTGTACAGAGATATGAAAGCCCCTCGTTTACTGCCTCGATTCATACCTGACAAATTAGTGCTTCAAGAGGTGGCATATCAGACAGTCATCCACAGAGTTGGAGGAATACTCTATAGATATAAGAAGGTGATATGGCCACCACTCATGCTACACATTGTCACTTATTTTTTTTCGAACACTAAGTAATCTTAAGAGGAATTAGAGATATTACTCTCATATCATTTTGGGGAAAAGAGGTTCAGGAGACACGCCCCCAAAAATGTCGTAAAATAATATTTCAAAGGGATATGCCTTCCTTGGGAATACACATCATAAGTGTGGGAAGATGAAGAGGTGCACTGTAACATAAGGACCTATGATGAGGTCACCTTCATACTATGATGTAAACCCTTAGGGGGAGTTGTTGATGAAGAAATATCAAGGGAAAAGATCAAAAGAAAATAAGAGAAAGAAGCAATGGAAAAGGGATCTACCACAACTACATCTTCACAGTTGGAATCCGTATAAGAAGAAGAAGAAGAAATGATAGTCAACAAGTTGAGGAGGAAGAAAGAAAATGTGTAAAAGAAGAAAAATGATGTTGTTGAAAAGAAAAGAAAGATTGTCGAAGAGGCTAAGACCAAAGACAAAGCCGATGCAGCAACAACAACAACAAAAACCAAGGAAAAGGCAACTTCCCAAAAGGAAGCTGAATAGATGGAAGCGACTGAGAAAGTAACAACAACAAAAGAAATATAAAATAAAGCAAAGGAGGAAGCCGATAAAGCGACTGAAGAGGAGCAACAAAAGAAGGACATAGACTCCATCTCAATGGACACTAACATTCCACAACTTTTCACAATAGGTGTCAGCAGTCATGCACAACTCAATGGGCTAGGTTTGAGACTTTTCACTCCATTCATACCAAGTGAAGTACCCAACCTAAATAAATTTATATATGACAAGGCATCAAGCAAAATTGTGGAAGAACAAGAGAAGATAGTGTTGGTGACAGGGGAAATCAAATTTCATTCCTCACATAGACTCTGTAATAGAACATATTAGTAAATACCGAGTTGCTATAGCCTTCACTAGATCCGCTTTCATGAATTCCACATAGGACAATGTTCAAAATCTATGCCGAGAAAATCTGGAAAAGGAAGTAGGGATCAGGGAGTTGGAAGAGAAGCTCCAATAGGTAAAGATTGATGAAGTTAGCATATGAAGCTTCAAAGCTAGCATGAAAAAGGTTAGAATTGAGCCGGAGGAAGCCATAATTGACATGTACACTTACCTGCACATGTTCCAAGATATACCTGCTATCATCATAGATCAACATACCAGTGTGTAGACTAATCTTACACAGTTCAACACTATTCAGAAGGGCATGAACAATATTGATACATGGATTGCAGAAAACGCAGATGCATTGGTCGATCTCTATCATCCTTCAGCTAGGGAAAGAAAAATGGACATCTATTCACTAGATCACTGCCAACAAGTGACACAAAGGGAAGTCAAAGAAACAATTAGTTCAATTACAATCTTTTCACGCATACACAAAGCAACACAATAATTGTCAAAATATACCAACTTCCCCAACTAGAGGAACTTAGAAAAAAACTTAAAATGGAAGAACTGGTCGATAAGATACAAGACAACACAAGTCGTAGACGAGGAGTCACCAAGTCAGCCACCACAATAACAACAAACATAATATAAAAACACCTTATTCAACCGACAAAGGTCCATACCAGGGTTTAGGAATTCATGGCCACATTGTTAAAATATATGTAGACTCTTGATGACAATGTGGCCATGCATACAAATTCCCTAGAAGAGATAACATACCATAGATTCATATCCCTGTTTGATCAACTGGATATCTGAAAAATATACCTTCGAGACAAGAGTCGATAAAAAAACAAAATAGCAAATTATAAATTGTTATTACCTATACTCTATTTTGTCTTTTCTGAACTACTTCCAATTTTGTCTTTTCTTTGTACACATGTCGTCAAGTAGAGGGAAGATGAACAATTTTGTAATAGTTTCTTTAAGGGAATACAAAGAGTCACAAGGGAGTTAAAAAAATTGTATAAATATAGGAAGAAACCCACTTTGAAGGGGATCTTCAAGCTTTGTATACACTCTAGAACTCTTTTTGGAGAAAATACTTGGTTAATGACTATTGAGAGGCCCTCAGGGCCAACTTTCGAAAGATAGAAGAACTTGCATGTGTGCTTGTCTTTTGATGTGAACTATTTCAAGAGGAATGTATGCTGTTCATATGGGTTGTAAGGATATGTTTTCTTATAGACTAATCTAGCACAATCCATGTCTTTCTTGTAGGTTTGTTATTCTTTCTTGCATTTACTAGTCTTGAGCACATGAGTTGTTATGTATTCATAAATATAATTTTGAATTTTCTGGTTATATGTATGTATGCATGTGTTCCTAACTTTGCACCTTTATTTCAACTATTTGGGTGAGGTTTCTTGTAGAGTTTGGTTTCATTTTAGCTCATTTTGTTAATATTGTTCGCTCCTAGCTAGGATAAGATAGATTACAAGCAGATTAGATTTATTTTTATACATAGTCTTCATATACATATTTACATTACATAACCATCCATATTCACCCTCATAACCATCAATAATAGCCATGCCAGAATCCGGATGGGTCTCCTAAACCAAACAATGCATATTCTAATTGGGATCTTGTATCGATGAGTACCCCTTACAATTGCTAGGCAATTTAGCACCGTCAAGACATACCTTACAACAACATATCATATCGTAGTTTGAGTAATGGTAGTAGTCTTCTTTGGGTCATGATTTAGTAACCCAACTCTCTCCTTCTACTAGTTGGTAGAGGAGGTCTAGCCAGTACATTCAATGCTCCACTAAGCTATTTCTTACCCTCTTGCTTGCTAGCTAGTTTAGACTATAATGATTGCACCGTTTAGTCAACCATGACCCTAGGTTCATTAGTGGTGGTGGAAAACTACACTAAGTTGTTTACTCTTTCCATAATGGTTGTCTTTGCTCCTATCCTCGGTGGTGATTTTCAATCTCAGGTGTGCTACCCATTAGTTCCTAGCATAAGTGTATCCTCTGCTGCCAAATATGCAAGCTCTACTTGGATTTATTTTTCACTGAGTGGAACCATCTATGTATCTTTCCCTCTTTTACTCCTTCTACAGTTCTTGCCTTCTATTGGGCGGTAAACTACCTCTTCCTTTGTCCACACGTATACCTCTATGTGTTTTGTTGTTATTGGGTATTGATCTCATCAATATGAAACTCTCTCTAACAATATTGAATCTACTCACTATAATGTCCTAGTTTCAACCCTTTGGAATGATCTGAAATTCATCTTGTATATGTTTAAATTCTTTTCATATATCTTATTTATTTTTACTATTCCTTATCCACACCATGAGGTAGACATGCCATAGTGATTTTGAATACTTTTAAACATTGTGAATTTGCAATTAATAAAAGAACCAAGATTGACTAAGCATGAGCACCTAAAGGGGCTATGATACCACGAGAGGGGAAAGGTGAGGGGTCTAAGGGAATTTTTACATGCCGAGAATCCTATGTTTCTTTTTCTACCCATCTTGCCATTATTGTAACCTTCACTCTTTTATGATATTGAGTCTAGCCTATAGTATGAATTGGAGATAAGAGAAGTGGATGAAACCAACTCCTAGATATAGGCAAGCACCTCTACATTTTTGAAAATTTGTCCCCCACATAATTAAAACAAAAGTGAGCTGGTTTAGGACTCTTAATTTCCATCTTACACTCATGTAAAGAGGGGGAAGTTCAAATGGGAGGAGAGAGCTATTTTTGGGAGAAGATATAGGAGAGAAAAATGGAGTTTTAACTTGGAAAAGGAAGGCTTCCATGCTATGGGATTGAGTAGCCCAGGAAAGGATGCCATTACAACCATGAGAAGAGGAGGAGGAATATAAAAATCTATAGAGAAGACGAAGAAAGAGAAGTACAACAAAAAAAGGCCAAACTGGCTAGAGGGACATCCTTACAAATTCCTGAAGAAAGTTGATCATAAATTGCCCAAAAACCAAGAAAAAACTATATTGTAGTTAAATATGTAAATGTATTATAATTTGGATTTTATGTTCCCACACTAAAGAGCACCAAAGAGGATAACTTCTAAGGGACTATTAACTAGAGAAGGAAGAACCCTCCCTGTGTTGTGTAGAGCAAGTATTGTGAGTGCCAAAGCTAGTTTGATTAGAGAACTCAACAATTGGTTGCTTGGTTGATATTTCATGTTTTTTGGGATTGAAATAACAAATTGAGAGAATGATGAATTTTCCTCCTTTGCTCTAGTGGTCTCATATCCTGATTAGGAGGTGGTGTCTATAGAGGGATACCTACAGTTGGGTGGAAAATTGCTCTATCCCAATCAGTTGCTTGGTATTCAAAGTATATTCCTCTTTCTCTTTGATTAATATATAAATCATGATAAAATGTACATGTATATTAGCATTATTTATTTTAAGTCCATGCTGTTGGAGCCGCCTTTTACAAGTGGTTGAAATATAATCCTTGCAACCAAAAGTTTACCCCGACATGCGAAGTAGCGATGGTTGTTATAGTCCTAAGTCACCGTCGCTTAACCATTAAGGAAGTTTATTACTTTTGTTACCTCGCACTATCGCGCTTCGAGAGTTACAAGTCGCAAGATTTCCAAACTCCGATATGCGAAATCACGAAACAGTTTTAAAAGTTTACCGAGGTTAGTGTTAGGGGTAAGTCACTTTAAACTGTAGTTAAGCACTGTCGAGGTTTCGTGACTCGACAATCGCTCTCCCAAAAAACTATACCTTCGTAGCCCCGAGTCATGAAGTTGTGATTTTTATTAATTAAGCATGGGTTAATTAAGAACTTAAGTCAGATCACGTTTTTTTTAACTAAATCACGCCATCACGATTTCGAGTATTTTGGATTCCAAGACTAGGAACAAAATTATCCGAGATGACGAATACCGAAAGGAGGTTTCGAGGGTTGAAGGTGCAAAGTTAAAGAAATTAACTAAATTAATTAATGCCTTAAAGGACCTTTAACCTACGGAGTCTACAGATGAGATTTTTGAATGTTTCCGCATTTCTTTATTATCACAAATCTTTTAAACATTTATGGCATTGATTCAAATATTGATGAGTTAATGGAAAATAAGATCTTGTTTCATGCCTAAATATTTCCATTAAACGATTTGACCGTTCTGTCAGCAAGGACTCACACAAGGTTGAAATATTAAAGCAAGGGAGTTTCTTTTATTTGTTTAGTTTTATTTCTATTTTGCACGCAGAGTTGTTTTCTTTCATCATGATAACTTCTGTCTGTATTTACAATTCTTACTACAGGTGATCTGTGTACAAAATTCTCTTCCATGGCTCCATAAAAGGCGTTCAAGGTGGCTGCCGAAATTTCAGGTCAGGGCTCCGATGCTACTTCTGATACTTCACCCCGAAGTATTAATACTGTCAAAACTTGGACATACATCTCCGACATTCTTCAGTCTGAATCGGTGAATTGTGCAGATGATTCCAACGATAATGAGAAGGATGATTTGGACACCAGATACAAAATCGCCATTTAGGCAGAAATGCACAAAATAGCGGCAAGACCACGGCTCCTCCCCTATTATGATATGATAAGATGGGCGCTAGACCATGTGGATATCCCGACCAGAACTTTCATCAACGAGCAGAAGGTGACGATTGGGACTTTTAGACCAGAACATTTGCAGGCAATGTATTAGCTGTCACCCACACCAAACTTCGCATACAATGCCAAATTTATGGAAGGTTTCAAGGAGAAGGAATGGGAGCAATATGGCAGAAACTTGTTCGATCTGATCAGGGATTGGGTTTCGCACCCCGCAAAATTCAGGGCGGATTCTAATGGAATTTATTTAGTCTCCTCCTTAGAGCCACCATTCAGGTATATAGCAATGATGGCCCATAGGTTGTATGGGAGGGAAGACACCACACATTTTTTTCTCCCATGGGTGCGTATGATTCATACAGTCACTGAAGGTCTTTCTCTCGACTGGGCCAAACTGTTGTCGGACAGTTTAACCAGTCGAATTACCAAATATCGGGCGCAGAAGACGAATGGGAAAGCAACTTTGTTTTTCATGTTTGCCTACATCATGGACACCATTTGTTTCATGATGCCTTTCCCTATAATGAGCTGGAGCTGGACTCCATCTAGTGCAGAGCCCATACATGTCTACCACTCGAAGCTTTGGGAGGATAAGGCCAAATAATTCATCTACGAGATCTTCAACTGGGTAATGGTGCCACTGCATGTCACCATTTTTGGCCAGCCGCCTCCCAGAATATCAGATAACATTGCGACCAGCCTAAGCAGCGTGGGAGATTGGTATCTAGAGGAGAAATTTTCATATATCAGGGTTTTTGAGACCTCTGTCCCTCCATATGCCGTCCTGCTATTCCTGCCAGATAAGCTATTGTGCCATGAGATCGCCAGACAGTCTGTTCTCGACGGGATAAGCAAGGATCTCAAAGGAGTATAAAAAAAGGTATGGCCGCCCTTCCCTATTCGTATCGGTGCATATTTCTTGTTAGATTTTGGCCATGCCAAAGCTGAGGCTGTGACTCTGAAAGAAATGAAGCTGGTAGACATTAATTTTAAGAAGCATGACCCTAGTAAGGTTGTGAGAAATCACCTGGCAAGTTGCGGCTTGAAGAGGTATGAACACGAGGATTCCCCCCATGATGAAATATTTCAGGGTGCGAGGTCCTTCATAGAAGTCCTAAGTCAGATTCAAGCCTTGCCACCTAGAGACATGGCCGAATTTTTGAAATTTCGGGAACACCGACAAAGTTGTCTCCTCTAGATTTTACAAGGTGAATCCCCAGAGCTTCCAGTTACAAAGTAGATGAGAGCCAAAGGTGAAAAGGACTCGAGTCCCACTGGGGAGAAGGACCAAGGGAAAACCAGGGAGGCTAGAACCTCATAGCTAGGAGCCAAAGTCCCCCAGAAGTAGGAAGGAAACCCCGAAAAGGGTGCGCCAAGCAAGCAGGCCCAAGGCCAAGCGGAGACACCTTCGCAAGGATTGGGTGACTCACTTTCGCTCACACCAAACGAGCCAGTTAAATAAGTCACCCCGAAACAAAAATCCAAGCAAATCGGCAGTCCAATTGCTATTGTCACACCCTTGCAGTTCACAAAGGGGAATCTTGACGAGGGATGGATTTTCAATGAAGAACTGACGCCTATTTCTGTAGAGGAGCTGCCTCCCAACGAATTTTTATTTGACAAGAAAAGAAAGGCCATGGTAAGGCAAGGATTTTGATAAAAAAGAGGGCGTAGTAGCTAAAACATTTAAAATCATGACATATGGGAAGGCCGCGAAAGAGGAAAAATTTGCAGAGGAGATAACCAGGACGCCAAGGGATTATGCTACAGCCAATCAGTACTCAGTTGGGACTTTGATGGCCCAGTTGAAACAAAAGAACCTCCTGATCAATAAATTGGAAGCTAAGGTACCTACTGCTGAAGAGACTGTCAGGGACATCGAGAAGCTCAGGTCCGACCTCGAGCATCTTAGGTCTGACCTCGAGCAGGTGTGCCAGTTGACGCAAACTAGCCAAACATAGGTAAGCCTGCAGGGGAAACAAATTATAAAGTTGCAATCGAAATTGGAGGTGGCCAAGAAACAGGTTGTAGATATAAAAATGTTCAGACCGCAAGCCGTCGAAATCTGACATAAGGTACTTACGGCTCAACAAAAATTGCTGGCAAAGGTGAGAACCATTCAGAACCATTTCTGGACGATAAAGAAAATATTAGAGAACATTTCTTTGAGAGAAAGAGAAGTCGGGGCAACACGGGTCGCTTTCCAAGATGTTGTTATAGCTACAACGAAGATAGAGACGGTCAACACCTCAAAATTATCCATCGCGGAACAAACCAGAGGTAATATCCTGCTGAAGGTCTGAGAGCAGAACATATCGGAAAGATCGGAAAGCAGGGGGAGAGCTAACGAAGTAAAGAATTTTTGTGAGGAAACATTCTCTTTAATAAGTAAAGGTTTGCTAGATCTTGATAAGGAGAGAAGTACTGGGACAATGGGAAAAATAAATATAGCTAAACATCTGTTGGACATCAAAGAAAGCATGGAGGAGCAGCAAGTGGAGATATCCCAGATCAACCATGTTGATATGACCCAAATGGACAAATGGCTAGTACAACCAAGTTTACAATTATGCTCCATCATCGCAGAGGACCAACAACTGGGAAATATTTTACCACAACTGGCGAAGAATTGTTACACTCTTGAAGCGAGCAACCAAGCAGAGCCTTCCAGGTTGGTAGCCCAGTGGGTGGAGAGGTGCATCACTTGCACTGAGCAGGCGAAAGGACAGGCTTCTAGTGTCAAATAATGACAAATGTCTGACTGTTCTATTTTTAGAACCCAAAGAGTAAAGAAAGGAAGGTGCTCTGCCCACAGGAAGGAGGACAAAGACAAAGAAGCGAAACGCTTAAATTTCCCATTTTGTAACCGAATACTGCTGGAATGATTGAGATCCGAATGTTTAGAAGTTTGTATAAATATGCATTTTGAAGTGAGAACTTGGGCTGGACCTTTCTTGGCCGATTGTAAGAGAGACTTTCTTTCTTTTAAAATTAATACAAAGCAATCTGAAGATTCTTGATTCCGTGAAGATTGAGTTATGAGTTTTGTTTTCTCTTATATTAAGTTTCATTTCTCATATAATTTTCTGATGAATGCTTAGCTACAATTTAGTGCAACTTCTACTGTGGTGACCAACTTTTAGTCATCTAATCGCTTGCAATTTTTTCTCTGTACCGGCTATCAGCAGGTACAAGACCCGTGAACTTTTTAGATCTCTATATTTTATGCTTCGTCAGATTACTTCTTGCCTTTTTCTTCTTCTGTTTACAGGGCGAGATTCTCCCTTGATAGGAGCCTCGCATTGTCGACTGCTTAATGTTTTCTCACATTTCATACATGATTCTTTAAAAAGTTAACTCAGTTATGGGAGAAGGCCTTTGGTTTGTGTTCTATCTTTAACATCAGATTTCAAAAGTTCTCTTTTATACGGTTAAAGAAAAAATTGAAGTGGCATTTTAAACCTCGAACTTTTGTTCAATTTTATGTTCCTCCATGACTGTGCCCTTTGCAAGACATCCCAACATTGAACCCAGCCTATCGGATCAAACCAGCATCGCTTTGAACCTATTTGACACCATACTTAAAACCGCCATCACCCGAGTCGAACTCAAATGTTCATGGGCCACAATTGAACGAGATATCAGCATATAGGAACATTTGGAAGCAAGACAGAGACAACTTAGAAATCAGCCTTAGCTTCCCTTTTCCCGAGGGTTGATTTTTTCCCCTTTTTATCTTCTACTCACTTTCAGATGCCTAGAACCTATACTTTTTAGCCTTAAGTACAGACTCTGGAACAACATCTTTCTAGTGCCGTTGCCGAGAACGAAGTTACGAAAGCTTTTCCCTGGGAGAACGACATTTTTGCAAGTTTCTACCCTTTGATGGTGAACAAAGGGTGAACACCTTCTAAATGATTTTATTTTATCATTCACTTGGTGAATCCATGCTTAAGTAAGCTGACATCCGGTCAAAGGAACACCAGACAAAACCCAGATGGTAAACAGACCATGCCCGTTTCCGATCCCGAAAAAATACTGAAAACAAGAGGTTCCCTTAAGCCAACCACTGCGGTCTACTAGCTTAGGCACACACAACCCAAAGATAAGATTCCTTTTTAACCTCTAACTTCACGCGAATCCCCCCCTAAAACCCTCAACCCAACTTTAGCTCTCCCTAAAGTCAAAAACAAAATTCATCCGACCACTTTTGGTGTACACAAAGGTGAAAATCCCTCAGTAATTTTAATAGCGAGCGATACCCACCGACTCTTCAGTTAGATTTATCGATATGTAGAGTCTTGAAGAGTATACCATACACTCAGATTCCACACCCGCGGGTTCCCCTAATTACATCTCTTGCAAATCCGAGGAACCAAGCCCTCGCATCCCTTTTCCCCCTTCTTCAGTTTTCTCGTCTCTCGAAAAAGCTAAAGATTCGCTTTTAGTGTTCCAGAACCCTATGTATAATGCACCGTTTTCCTATCCAATAGTATTTATGGCGACTGGAGGAGGGGGAGGTGGAGGGGTTTTAGGAGGTGGAGCATCTCCAAGGGGAGGAGGAGGGGGCCAAGGGCTGCCCCCGCCTCCCAGGGTTTTCACTAAAGTAGCTGCCAGATATGCGCCTTTGGTCCTGCCTGTCCCTCTTCATGACCTCCCTGATAACTACATGAGAAACTTACCTAAATTTACAGGGGAAGGGGACCTGACCGCGACAGAACATATAAATTTCTTTGATCAGTTTGCAGATATCCTAGGTCTCGAACACAAAGACGTATATTCGAGGTTATTTGTTCAAACCTTTGAGGGACAGGTACGAACCTAGTTTTGAAGTCTACCCGCAGGTTCGATATTATCCTATGATGCCCTAGAAGTTGCTTTTCTTAGACAATGGGGCGAAAGAAAAGACCATTTTTACTATTTGACCGAGTTCGGGTCTTTAAGAAAAAAAAATCAGAAACTGTTATGGAATTCATTCAAAGGTTTAACAAGTTATATAATAAAATCCCAGTCGAAGTTAAACCATCCCAACCCACAGCCAAGGTAACCTTTGCGGGAGCCTTCGAACTCGATTTCACACTTCTGTTGAGAGAAAGGAGAGGGGATACCCTGACCCAAATGAAAGATGATGCCGTAGAGATATAATCTAACATGATGACTTTTGGCAAATTAAAAACAAAAGTAGAAACGGGAAACAGAGAAACCAAACGTTTTAGGGAACAAGCAGGACCCTCAGGGCCTAGTAGATCCTTAGATGATAAAATGGATGTCATGGCCAGGATAATTAAAGAGTTATCAAATAAGATTTCTAGAATGGAGCTAGATCAATCCAAGGCAGATCCTTTCGTTAAGAGGGAATTTAGAAGAAACCCCAACCCTCAAAATCAACAAAGACAGATTAAAAATGAAGACCAGAAAATTCAAACTCCTTTAAAAAATGAAATTTTTATAGGAGGAAATGACTTGCAAGATTTCGAGGATATGGAAGAAGACGTGACAAATTTGGGTGACGACTGCACACAGCCTTATTTAACTAAAGAATATTATGAGAAGTACTTGAACACTCAACAATTGTCGAATAAAGATGATGACATAAACAACACTGATGTTTCTGTCTATCAAGAAGTGACCGATCCTATAATGGCTGAGGTCCAACCTAAGTACAACTTGAGGCCTAGAAACAAACCCGCGTCAACTCCTCAACCTAAGAAAATTCTCCCAAGAGGTGAAATATACGAGCCCGCCCCAAAGGAGACCGAGGCTATGTAGAGGAATTGGAAGGGAGAATTCCTTGATTCCTCTCTTATTGTTTTATTATGTTTCTCTAGATTTAGAAAGTTGTTATGTGTGAACAGTTAAGACATGTGAATGTTTATTTTTGTAGTGTTCCACATATACTCATTTCTATTATCTGTACAAAAAATTACAATAGAAAATATAGCTGGAGACTATTTAGGGTGACCGGAAATGGTGAGACCACCAATCCCGACCACTTAAGTTTTCAAAAATATATAGAAATAGAACCTTCCCAAGTGTGGGAAACCAGGTCAGAAGAGAAGTTTTTAAACACTTTTTACCAAGAAAATAACTATGTCTATAATGGAAGAGTTGGCTCATGGTGGCGCATGCCATTGCCATCTAGCAGTTGGAACAACACCACATGGTCGTTCTCAGGGATCATGCTGACACCCGCCTCTAGGTTGAGCCTATCCTTATTGGCCAATTGAACACAATCATCCTTGAGGCTCGGTGGAGCGATGGAGTCAAAGGGGAAGACCTGTAGGTGTGAATTTTGCATAACCTCTATATTGGCAAGCCAACCTGTTATTGAATTTTCTTTCCGTCTGACATGCTGGAAAGTGACAATGGGAAGAGAGGGGAGTAAAGCTACCATCTGATGAAGCCCATAGTCTAGCCTCCAATTGGGGGTGAGCTTCGAAATTGAGGATCCACTTTGCATCTATGTAGCAAGAGAGATGATGATTTGAGAGTCCCCTTCAGCTATGAGAGGGAAGAGGCTTTCATCGAGGGTTATCTAGAGTCCATGAATAGAAGCTAATAGATTTGTTACATTGTTACTATCCCAACCCATATTTCCATAATAGACTCTAAGAATATACCCCGAGTTGTTCCTGAATACGCCACCAAATCCTGCGATTCCAGGGTTTCCCTTCGAGGCCCCATCAAAGTTGATTTTGAAAAATCTAGGAGGAGGAGGGATCTAGGAATCTGAACTAAGAGGAGAGTGGCAAAAGGGAGGTGGAATCATCTATTGAAAGGGGGACGAGATGTTGGTTGTAGAGCTTGATTATCTTCTTGATTCAAAGGTCTTTTTTTTTCCAGTTGTGTTTATACCCCATGAAGTATTTACACCCTAGAAGTATGTACACTCTTCCACGCGGGGGAGTGCAGAGGGGGGTTACCCCCTCTGCGAGGTCTGGGGACAAGAGGGCCCTCGAAGGAAAAATTGCCTTTTAAATGTATATTTTAATTTCATTGTAAATCTGGACCATTCATTATAAGGTCGCAGATCTAACGGTAGAAATTATGTTAGGGTTTTTTTCCCTAGAAGGAAACCCTCTGTTATGAGGGAAATGTATTGCATCTATGCATCATGGCGAATATTGTATTCTGAGATAGGAGACTGTGAGAGAGAGAAGAGGAAGTTACAACGGGTTTGCTGTAGGTTGTATCCCTTCATTTACTGGATAATAATAAAAGAAGGACATGACAATTTCTCTAGTGGACGTATCCCACACTGGGTGAACCACATATATCTGTTTCTCTATTGTATTGTGTATATTCTGTGTTTTATTTTGGAATTTGTTTTATTTTATTGCTCCGCGATCCTATTTTTCTAACAACTGGTATCAGAGTGAAAGGTAACTTGCAGGAAAGGAGGGTTCCTAGTTTGAGTGGGAGCAATGTCGGAAGATGGAAAGTTTAGGGTCGAAAAATTTAATGGCCAAAGCTACTAGTTATGGAAGATGTAGATGGAAGATTATTTATATTAGAAGGATATATTCCTACCATTGGGCAGAGTAGCAAAGAAGCTGACGGCTATGAAGGATGAAGAATGGGAGATTCTTGACAGAAAGGCTCTAGGAACGATATGGCTGAACTTGACAGTGTCAGTGGATTTAAATATTTCGAAAAAAAAGACAATGAAGGCTTTGATGGACACATTGGCTAAATTGTATGAAAAGCCCTCGGCATCCAATAAGGTATTTATAATGAAGAGATTATTTAATATGAAGATGTCAGAAAGTGGGTTTGTTGCAGATCATTTAAATGATTTTAATACGGTTACTAATCAACTAAGTTCTTTAAAAGTGGACTTTGATGATGAGGTCAGGGCTCTTCTAATCTTGTGCTCATTGCTAGAAATCTGGAACGACTTGGTCATGGATGTAAGTAACTCTGTCTCCAGTTCAAATACTTTAAAATTTGATGATGTTGTTGGTGTTAACCTTAGTGAGGAAATGTGACGGAAAAACACAAGTGAGACATCAGATAATGCGTTGAACATGGAGAGCAGAGGAAGACAAAAGGATAGTGGAAAGGGCTTATGGAACCACGAGAATTATAGGAAGGGTAGATCCAAATCCAGACTTGGAAAGATAGAGTGATGGAATTATGGGAAGGAAGGACATCTGAAGAAATACTACAGAGCTTGAAAGAAACAAAGAGATGGACAACAAGAGAGAAATTAGGAAGTAAATGTAATAGGTGATGTGTTACATGATGCTTTGATTCTTTCTATAGATAATATTTCTAAGTCTTGGGTAGTACATTCAGGGGCTTCATTTCATGCCACACCCCATAGGAAACATTTTTTAGATTATGTTCAAGGTGATTTTGGACAGGTTCATTTGGGTGATGATGCACCATGCAAAATTGTTGGAAT